>JAKUAB010000021.1:0-210424 GCA_030579075.1 Taiozyma dajiaensis
CTGCTCCAGGTTCTCATGCTAACCAAGATTACCATCAAGTTTGGTTGAACTCTCCTGAAAGACAAGAAGTGTTACGTGAATTAAATGATATGGAAAGGGAATTAGTAAAGATTCCAATTGAGGAAAACATCAGTCATGCTGAATTTGCTGCCCCATTGTGGTTACAGTATGTTG
This sequence comes from Taiozyma dajiaensis, assembly GCA_030579075.1. Taxonomy (NCBI): domain Eukaryota; kingdom Fungi; phylum Ascomycota; class Saccharomycetes; order Phaffomycetales; family Wickerhamomycetaceae; genus Taiozyma; species Taiozyma dajiaensis. The sequence continues at coordinate 175 of JAKUAB010000021.1, forward strand.
TTGTCACCAAGCGTGTTTTCGAACAATACTGGAGAACTCCATCTTTTGTCTATTCCAAGTTATTTTTGGCTACTTCTTCTTCATTGTTCATTGGTTTTGCTTTCTTTAAAGCTAATCTGTCTATCCAAGGTTTACAAAATCAAATGTTTTCTTGTTTTATGTTTGTTATCATTTTCAATGCATTGCTAGAACAGATCTTGCCATCATTTGTCAAACAAAGAGACCTATACGAGACTAGAGAAAGACCATCAAAGACATTTTCTTGGAAGGCATTTATGGCTGCTCAAATCACTGTTGAAATCCCATGGAACTTCTTGACTGGTACCATTGCGTTCTTGACTTATTATTACCCAGCTGGCTTTTACAACAATGCTACCCCTACTCATGCGGTCGATCAGCGTGGTGCCTATGGTTGGTTCTTCACAGTTGTTTTCTTTGTCTTCACTGGTACCATGGCACACATGTGTATTGCCCCATTTGAACTTGATCAAACTGCTGGTAACATTGCTTCGTTAATGTTCACACTGTGTTTGACTTTCTGTGGTGTGATGGTCCAGTATGATGCCCTACCTGGTTTCTGGAAGTTCATGTACCGTGTGTCTCCATTCACCTACTTCATAAATGGTTTCTTGTCAAATGCATTGATGGACGCTAAGGTCGTTTGTGCTGAAAACGAAATTGTTCACCTATCTCCAAATTTGGGTAAAACTTGTGGTGAGTTTTTGAATAATTACATCACAAATGTTGCTGGTACTGGTTATATTCTCAACCCTGATGCTACATCAGACTGCCAATTATGTGCTTTGTCTTCCACCAATGATTTCTTGAGAATGGTTGGTTTGAACCCAGCTCATAGATGGAGAGACATTGGTATCTTCTTTGTATTCTTAGTCTTCAACATCTTTGCGGCTTTCTTCCTCTACTGGTTGGCTAGAGTTCCAAAATCGAAAGACAGGGTCAAAGAGTCCTCTTCCTCATCACATGCCACAGCTATCATTACTGGGAAGGAATATACTGATAGCGAAAAGAGTTCGACTTGAATCGTTACTGTCATTCCATCTTCACAACTCTCAGCTCAATATATTTGTACGCTCATGTTTCTATTCTATATCCAAGCTTATAATTTAATCAAGGTAATAAAAACCTTGTAATTTATCATGATAAATTTCATTCACATGTAGAATATGTTATTCCTCAGTTAAGTTTGTTTAATTAATGGGTGGCACTGATTTAGACACAAGACCATTACAAATAGTTCAATCATGATGATGTTCTATGAAATGTCCGATTCCTCATCAGGCGCCACTTATTATAAATCTCCACTGTCACCAACTTGAAAGAAAAAAAAACTTGACTACATTCTTATACCTTGTATTACAGTTTAATTGAATTGGGAAGTTTCAGTAGAGGAACCAGATTTAATAATTAGATTCCAACTCACCCCTCAAAATTGACAACAACGTCTGATGACCCTTTCATTAATTGCCTAACTGGTCTTCAACAAACATTGCGAGACTCTGAACTATAGCGCTCTTGTGGTCTCAAACAAAATGCGAAGAATAGAAATGTCAGGCTCTTCATGGGCGATCTGAGGAGTGGGGCGTGTTTAGTACGAAAGATTTGAAAATGCACTGCCTAATAATTAGGAGAGCGCATCAATGTATGAGATGTCATGATTTTCCGCTTAAGCTACAAAAGCGAGGAAAAAAGCATCATAAGTAATTTGATTCGTCGTTAAAATTCGTTAAATATTAATCTTCTTAGTACCTTCTAGCATTGTTTGGGCACGAGTGAGTAATTCATTATCATTAGCACTTTCTCTTCTTTGTAAACTAGCACCACTAGTACTGATTCTTCTTCTTTCTGTGGAAACTCCTTTCAATCTCTTCAATAAGTTCTCAACAACATCCTCTTCTTCTACTTCATTAACATTATCAGCAGATTTGGTTCTCAAGTTCTTGGTCTTTGATTGGTTTTGCAAGATCTTTTCTTTTCTTTTCTCATAAATCTTCTTCTTCATTTCAGCTTGCATGTTATCCTTTTGAACTCTTTCAAAATCAGCAATAAAACCTTGGAAGTTACCTAAAAATGTGGATCTAGCAACCGTGTCTTTTGAATCCTCGCCAAAGTACTTCATTACTTTTTCAAAATCCCCAAGAACATATTTGTGTTGATTTTCTAATAGCATGCATTTCTTCTTCGCTTCAGGTAACTTGGGAGTCAATTTGTTCAAAACCTTATCCAAAGGATGCAGTTTTTTTGGATCACTCAAATTGCCAATCTCCATAGATTTCTCAATGTTTCTGACGCTGGATAAGAATGCTTGGATATCTTGGGACAATTGTTCAATGGAAATCTTTGCACTGTCTTGCAACACAGCCAACTCTTGTAAGAATGTCAAATACTCAGGGTAGGCTTTTCTAATCACTTTTTCAACATAATGTAAGAAAGTGTTCTGGTCATGATCCTTGATAAAACTCAATTTTTGCAATGACGCCAATTTGAAACCTTCAACTTGCTTTCTATTCATGAAATTGCCAATTTCTCTGATCAATATAAACAAGTTCTTCAAACTCTTGGAATTCTTGATAGCTCTCACTGAGTCATCGAAGCGTTGGAGCTTACCCAATAGATCATAATAGTCTCTTTCGTAAGTCTTGATTACCAACAAAGCTCTTGATCTAGATCTCCAATAATGTCTTAAATTGATACACAACTCCAAGTATAATCTATCAGCTCTTTCTAACAAGGTAACATCTCTTTCTGGAACTTTACCTTTTTGATAGTCGGTAATGTAGGGTTTAAAGTTCTTAAACAATGATCCGGACATTTCGCAAAGTTCATCTCTGTTGAAAAATTCAAGAACACTAATGTTGTTTAAGATGTCATAGTCACACTTCAAAACCTTCTCTACCAACTCTTTTTCTGGTATATTAGCAAACATGTGTAAATTGATTCCAAACTGTTGTGACAAGTCCCTTGGTAAGAACGTGATGAGTTCAATCTTTGTAACAGGTGTAATTGGTGATTGTTTCTTAACTGTAACCTTAACATCAAACAAATCTTCGACTTCTCGCAATATGCCTAATGCTTGCAATTCATTCATTCTGGATAAGTAGTTCTTATCATTCCATAGAGTGTTCTCAACTTGTTCCACTTTATCCCAGTGCAACTGCTTCAATTTCTTGCTTGGTTTATGGAGGGCTCTTGAAATCTCATCAATCTTTTTCTGTGTCAGTTTGTCTTGAACAGGCTTGGTGTCGATCTTTAGTTTAGGAGGAACACCTTTGTTCAGTAAATCAGGCATTGGCGGAGGTGGAGGAGGTGTTGAGTTGGAATCAGTCACAGATTTCAATAAATCAGGTAATGGAGGAGGCGGTGGAGGAGGTGGAGGGCCACCTGCCACTTCTGAATCAGGTTTCGAGCTTCCTTTCAGGAAATCCGGAATTTGTGGAGCAGGTGGCGGCGGTGGTGGAAGTGGCATTGATGCTTTTGGCAAATCAGAGTCTGACTTTGCTTCAGATTTCAGGAAGTCAGGAAGAACAGGCGGAGGTGGAGGAGATGTGGAGCATTTACCTTGTGAGCCAGTCTTTGTAATGTCTCTCAGGAAGTCGGGCATACCAGCAGCAGGAGGAGGAGGAGGAGGAGGAGGAGGAGGAGGTGGTGGTGGGATAGACGTCTGGCCAGTTGTAGTCAAATTTGGAGCAGAGCTGTTACCTAACTTTTGAAAATCAGAAAGAGAAGCAGATGGAGGACCCACATTCTCACAATCTGTCACATGGGTTAAATTGGCTAACATCTCAGGTAATGGAGGAGGCTGTGGTGTTTGAGCATTAGAAAGTGCGTTGAAATTCTCAGATTTAGCATTAGAAGAAGAGCTTGTTGAGCTGAACATTTCAGGCAATGGAGGAGGTTTTGGAATTGAGCTAGAACCAGTGCTTGTGTAGTGAGAATTGGAACTGGATCCTAGCAGCTTTGGAATTGATGGTTGTTCTATCGTGGATCGCATGTCAGACTGAACAGTAGCGCCAGTTTGTAATTCGTGACCATTTGGTATCAGCGACAACAATGAGTGAGAACTTTGAAGATTAGAAAAGCCAGAAGTACTTGAGTGGGAAGAGTTATCACCATTTGTTAAAGAGCCCTCGCCTATTTTATAGTTGCTTTGAAGAATAGTAAATCCACCAGGGACAATATGTGGTGCATCTTCAGCTTTAACAGAGTTACCATAAGGCAACATCGAACTACCGCTTGAGTATACGGCGTTCTTGGATCTGGGACCGGTAAAGTTTGGCACACCTGAGCTGCTAATAGACTCCCAACTTGAAGTGTTAGATGTAGTTCCATGGTGCTCTTCATTAGCTTCTCCCAAAGTATCAACAGAGCCATCCAAATTGTCGAGGCCACATAAGAATGGTAGTCTGACAGCGGATTTTGATCTGACTAAAGAGTTCCTCTTGACCTTTGTTATGGAATCAGGGAGTTGAGCAGTTCTCTGATTCAATGAATGTGCCAGATTAGCAGCATGTGAATTGTAAGTCCTTGTTTTGGATGCTTGAATAGGCAGATTTGTAAACGAAATCTTCGCAGTCTCCTTGGATTGCCTCACTTGATCAGCAGTAATCAACTTCTCAAAAGAGGCGGCCTTGTTTTTAAGCATCTCAATTTCTTTATCTTTGACATCCAGCTCTGTCTGGAGAATTCGGTTTCTCTCTAAGATATCGCCGTTCGAAATTTTAAGTGATTCTTTCAGACTCACTATCTCGCTGTTCAGTTCTTGATTGATGCCTTCCAGTTCTTTGGCTTCAAAAATGGCACGTTGAGCAACATCATCAGTGGTTAATCTATCCATGAGTCTTTGAATAGATGCATTGATAACACTTTCTGAATTTTCAGCCAATTCCTTGTTAGAGGTTGAAATGCTGGAGACGATGGACTCAACAATCCTGAAGGCATTTAGTGATTGAGATTTAGAATTCTTTACTAGGATTTCAAGTAAACTTTTCAACAATGAAGTGGTGACATCATTTAGGTCATCATTATTAATTATCTTGGACTTGATGGACTTAAATGCAACATCGATTTGTGAATCTCTCAAGTGCAACTCATCAGAAATTTCATGTGCAAATGTTGTGATCTCACCGGTCTTGAATTTATCAATTTGTTCATTGATATTCTCATCATTTATCTGTTGTATCATATAGAACAAAGAATAGATACCAACCTCTTTAAACTTGAAATGTATAATTTTTTGGTCATTCACAGATTCTGAGCCTTCGCTTATTGCAACCATGAGAAAGAGAGAGCTCAACATTAGTTCTTTGGCCTGAAGCTTCTTGAAAACAGAAAGTTCTCCTTCCATTATCTTAATCAAAGATTCAATCCAATCTTTAAACATGTTTAAGGTTGAAAGGTTGTTGAAGGCCTTTAAAATGTTGTTTCTACCTAGCGGAGGTAACCAATAGCAAATCAGAACCAATATATCAGTGATTAGTTTCTTATTCTTCAATTCTTCTGTCTCTAGCATTGTCCTTATCAAAAACGTAAGAACCTTGACGTCTTGTGAAATAATGTCAGTACCCTTTGGTGAGTTGACTAAACTTTTGTAACAACTTATTAATAAAAACTCCATTTTCTGATCATGGTCATTCAATTTCATATTCATCAATCCAATATGGCCTTCTAAAGCTAAGAATTCATCTGTAAATTCTCTTCCTCTTAGACATCTCTCCAATTTGTGTAGTTCCATTGAGTCCAAATATTTGATCTTGGAAGTAAACCATTCGGGGGACCTTATAAGTGAACCTTGCGTCATATTTTGGCCATTCTGGTCTTGGCAAATCAAAGTCCATTTTCTAGCTATTGATACACTCCTAAGATTGACTTTGACATCATTGGAGAAGGATCTCTGTTGAAGTAATTGATCGAATAAATCTTCCACAATTTCATTGGATGGTGGTTGGGCTTTATCAAAGTTCAAAAATTGAAACTGATCAACATCTATACTTTTTCTTCTATGACGTTTGGTCTGGTTATTTGAGGTTATTGTAGGTTCTTGATACACATCAGTGATCTGTTGTTTGAACCCAACACCAACGATATGGAGTCCCAGGTCCACAATGTCTGGCTTGTTGGGTGTTATAGAAGGTATTGTTGAGTCACTAGAGGATGTCAGGGATCGCAGCGGTGATGTATTGTGTGCTGAAAGGCGTCTTTGTGTTTGGGAACCTCTTTGTTTCAGATCATCATGATCTAAAAAATGGGTCCCAATGGGCAGCATGATTCTATAACAAGACAGGTGTTAATACTAGCCGCTGATAAGAAATCACTCAAAGACAGCGGTCTTGTGGAATGCTTAAATCAGATCAAGATCAAGTCTCTCTTCCTTCCCGCCAAACAAATGAAGAATAGACCCTTATTAAATTTTATTGTTGTTTCTTGTGTTTTTTTTTTTAAAGCGCGTTTTTGTTTTTGATTCATCTCGCTAATGACACGACGTGAATTGGCAGTTCGTATCTTTCCCCAGTCTCCACGATGACTTTTTCGGGGGGTTGATATGATTTTGAGACTATGATAGGGGTTGCAAGGTCAACTTTTGGCAGAGTAATATTATCAGAATTAGAACAAAAGAGACTGAATCAAAGTCTTAGTGATGATGGATTCAAGGCTTGGAGAAGAGAGATATTAGAGGTGGTTCCTGCTTAGTGTTCAAGTGTAGATAGAGTCAAGAGTCCTTGTAGAGAAGTGTATATGTTATAGAGACAGTAGAGGACGTCCCAAAGATATATATTCTTTGTGAAAATGATGGATCTGATTAATTTTCCATATATATAATTATCCAGCTATTATAAAAAGAAACTTGAACAGGATAAGACCAATAAGTCTTGGCCACCTTTAGTCCCATGCATTGTTAAAAAATTGTTACAGGAGAGAATTTACAGAATTAACTGAATTAGAATCAAATTACAGAGCACAAAAAGAAGGGCAAAAAGAAGAAAGAAGAAAGAAGAAAGAAGAAAGAAGAAAGATGAAAGAAGATTAAGAAGTTTAATTTTTATTTATTTCATTGTAAAATCTTTAATTTGTTTTAAATCTCTTTTATTCTCGCCTCCTATTCTTTTAATTTTCTTCCTAATTTGGTCCTGACATTGTCCATTTCTGATCTGTTTGTATCCAAATTGAGAAAAAGATGGGAGAAAAAAAAATGAACTTAATATAAACCAGCCTTAATTTAGAACAAAATCTAAAGAAATAATTAAATAATTAAATTTAAAGCCCATTAATCAAAGACATCTGTGGTGCCATCCAATACCTCCCCTCACCAAAATATCCCTCTCGTTTGCATCAACACAGAATATTGACTTTACTTTCTCACTTCATAACAAAGTGACATTCCTTCCAAACAGTCGGGTAAACAAACACACAACCAGCAAACCGCTCAGATCCTCAAGTTGCTATCAAAGATCCATTTTAAACCAACTCTTCAAACCACAAAAAAAAAATAGGCAGAAATATTCGCCTGAATAATACTATTCCTACATAGCCCACTATTACATAATGGGAAATACTACTTCCATAGCTGTCGGTTGTGCTGTTGGTATCCCTGTTTTCCTCTCCTTGATTATTGCTTTTGTCTTCATCCTCAAGATGAGAAAGAGATTAGAAAAAGAAGACATTGAATTCCAACAACATGAAGACTTCCAAGAGGATACCCATGAGATTAGTTATGATAACATTGATGAACTGAGAATACAACCGAAGGAGAAAGATATTGAAACCGTCCAAAATTCTTCACCATCTGAGACAAGTGATGATAGTAATGTTACAGCTGTTGAAAAAACTCAAGATGAGAAACCAAAACAACAGAGATATGTCCCTGCCTATAGAAAAAAGTTCAAATCTTCAGTAACGAATTTGAATGGTTCTAGAAACGGTTCTAGAAACTCCTCATTTTCTAACTTGAACCTTGTCAATGCCGGTTCAGCTAGCTCCATCAACTCTTCCACCATCAACAATAACAATATCAACAATAATAACAACAACAACACCGATACCTTCTATGATAATGTCCCAGTGATAGGCAGTGTGCAAAGCACCGGTGAATTAGACTATGACAGAAATTCACAAAATTTGGCAAGATCACTTCAACAACCAACCCCATCATTCCAAAAGAGACCAACAATGCATAGATCAGCCTCCTCGATCTCCTCAACTGCCAACACTGAGGATTATGATCTAAAGAACAACTACGATGTAGCCAATGAACATGAAATACAAGAGGAAGACCAGTATGAGAACGAGTTCACCAACTATTCTGAGAACAAAAGAGCCTATATCGAAAGTCTAAGGCCAAAACTCCAGTGATTTATTTTTACAATGAGTCCTTGCAAACATTCTACTTTCATATACTTTTTTTTTGACAGTATACAAATGTCCTTACTGTTTGTTTCCTTGGAAACATTTTCTTTGCATTTTTGTATAACAACATCCGTTAGTTTGGTTTGGTTTGGTTTTTCTATATCTATTTGGTTTCTATCTTGCATTCTAAGGTGATAATTCTTTTCCTTATTCTTGTTTATAGGCTTTTGTTGTATATTGAACGTTTGACTTTTAGGTATATAACGATCAGCTATCTATTCAATATATTATATCTTGAGCTTTAGCTACACCTAGAGTATACACCTAGATTAAAAATATATAATCATTTCGTCAAAGCATATAATACTATTTACAAGTTAAACTCCCCTATCCACACCTTTTGCCTTTTGCATCATCATAATTTAAACAGCAAAATCCACAGTTTTATCCTCTAATAAATCGTATTTCTTGTCACCAACTTGTAAACTCCATTCATGGATTAAAAATTCACTTTGTCTGTTTTCTCTATCAGCGACTAATCTAACAATACCAGTATCTTTCGTCCCCTTAACTTCAAACTTTACATTCACAACGCCTTTAACTTGATTCAAATCACCAGATATCCATGGGAAAATTGAACTAAAATCGATTTCATCACCAAGAACTTCTCTAATAATAGTTGATCTTCTAAGGAAATGTAATGTTGTGGTAATAATTGGAGAAGTGGTCTTTTCATAATTGAACATCACAACGGTGGTGACCCCCATCAAGATCCAAAAGCCAATAAACTGAGCACGTTTAGCATTACGATCTTTGAAAGGGTCTGGCAATTCTCTATCAACAACCATCTGTCTTTGACCAACTGGTGGTTGTGGTGGTGGTGGTGGTCTTTGAGCTTCTGTAACAGTCGTTGTTGATTGGAATCTCATCATTTTTGGAAGGGAAGTCACAGCGGTGAAACGTGACCTCAATAAGGCTCGAGAACTAAGGGGTAGAATTCCGGCTCTTGAAAGCATTTCTGTTTCTTGAAACGTATAAGTGAATGTAGGTCCTACTAAGTCTTTTCTAAAGTTTTTCATCATCTGTAAATGATTTTTTTAGGCCGCGAAACTCTAGGCTGGGCTGGGCTGGGCTGGGGGAAGGGGGGAAGGGGAGAGGCCAAAAGAATGAAAATTATTAAGGGGAACAGGCGCGCGCTTCTCCCTAATTTCTGCCTAGAAGAAACGGTTCACACACGCACAGATTGTTAAATATTGATCAATTTTATAATCTTTAAATCAATTTAATTATAAAAAGGAATCTCCTTCCTTCCTCCAGAAGGATCTCACTTTAATATCAAATTAAGCTGATCATTTAATTTATCTTTTTTATAAGAATAACTCATAATGGGAGTAGTAAGCATTTTCTTTACTTTTATCTATGATATCTAAAACCAGATTTATATATTAACATCAATTGGGATATTAGATCGGGAAAGTTATTCATTTTTCATTTGATTTGGTCCTTGTCTCTACAACTTTAGCTGGGATCAAGAGAAATACAGGTTTAACACCAAAGACTGAATTACTAGGTAAGGACTTGCAACCATACTTTCAAAAATATCTAGACCTTGGTGAGACAACTTATGATTCCACTGTTGGTGTGTTGAATGCTTCTGGTTATTTTGTGAGAAAGTGATTGTTGATTATTCAACTTGTATTGATGTTGATGTTGATGTTGATGTACCTACGGGGGTTTTATTTAAATTATTTATACTATTCTAGATTCTAGAAGAACGGAATGCTACGGTTATCAGGAACTTGTCTTTGTTTTTTGTTGTTTTTTTTCTTTATTGTCGTAGACTTCATTTATGCTGTATATTTAGGTTAAGATCATGAAGGATTAAATGGTAAAACACCAGAAAATCCACCAAGTTCTCTGAAATTCTCTTCCAATTCATCAGGATCCATATCAGCATTCTCAGCTTGCTCAGTGGTATAGTAAAGCCCCATCTTAACATTATCTTGAGCATCATGTTGATGACTGTGATGATGCTGTTGTTGTTGATGATGTTGAGATTGGTCAATTGTGTTAGAACTTGCAGCTGCTGGGATTGGAGTACCTGTATTGTTGAAATGTGATAAGGATCTCATCGTTTCCCAAAAATCCAATTCATCTTCCAATTCTTCATAGTTCATGTCATTAGACAATTTTCTCTTCTTTCGACTATTGCCACTTGAATTAGACAATTTCCGTCCACCATGAGATGAATGGTTTGGACCATTGACTGAAATTCCCTGTGCAGCAACAACAGCACCAGATGGATTCAACAATCTTGACAAATCATGTTCTCGAGTAGCCTGAAGATAACTTGATGATTCTAATTGTGGTTGAACCATAGGTGGTAGATAGTTGAAATGTGAATATCTATTAGGAGTGAAAGTTTCATCAGTTTGAGCATTACCTGATTGGTTTGATGAGGAGTCACCTGGAGACGTGATTCTCCCTAAAGAATGAGCATTTGAACTGTAATGGTTGTGAATATGTTGATGAATTGATATTTTCAAATCGTATTTTTTGGCATTTTCTATCAATTGCTTTGCAAGTTCAGTGGTACTGATATTACCATTAGATAGTGTTAATCCTGAAGTATCTTTTAAAGTAAACTTCCAGTCCATTTCTGTGTTAACTGGTGGTCTTGATCTCGAATCTTTCATTGGGATATGTAAGTTGTTATTATCATTAGGGAGCTTAGGTTGATGGAATGTGTTTTGCTGTTGTGAATGATGATATTGTGGTTGTTGTTGTTGTTGCTGTTGCTGATGCTGTTGCTGATGCTGTTGTTGATGCTGTTGTTGATGGTTTTGTTGCTGGTGGATTTGTGGTTGTGGTTGTGGTTGTGGTTGTTGTGGCTGTTGGTGTTCGTGTTGAGGTAATGATACATAGACTGGATCAGTTGAAGATAAGGCTGTAAATTCTTGTTTGATGTCAGATATCTCGTTTTCTTCTTCTTCATTCTTGGTTTTCTTCTTCTGTGTTCCTTTAGTTGTCTTCTTCCCATTAGTTTTCTTCTGTGATTGCAAAGTTTCACTAATCTCTTCTATCTTAGATAACCCACCTTCAAATGAATCAATCTCTTTTTTAATTTCAGGATTTGCCTTGCCTCTAACGACTTCAGTCACAATCTTTCTCCATCTATTACGACATGTTAAACTTGGACGACTTTTCATCTCCAATGAAATTGTTCTCCATTTTGTTCCATAAATTTTCACTTTTCTTATCAAACTTATGTCTTCTTCTAAACTCCATGGTCGTAATCTATCTTTTGTCTTTGGATCTAAAACTTCAATATATCTCTTTGCACATTGATCATCAGTTCTCCCAGGGATCTCTGGAGATATTTTTTGCCATGATGAACCATGCCTTTGGAAAGAAGCAATTAACATTTCATCTTCTTCGGGCGTCCACTTACCCTTTCTTAAATTTGGATCAAGTGAATTTGTCCATCTCTTTCGACAATCCTTAGCCTTTCTAGTTTGTAATAGATCGCTTATCTCATCCCAATTCAATTCTTGTAATTTCTGTGAGGATTGAGTATATTCAGGAGAAGTTGCATTCAATGATTGTATACCATCTTTACAACCCAACTCGATCAATTTATTGTTTATAATCTCACTCAACTTGAAATCCTCTTCTTTGGACCATGGCTTACGCGAGTCACGACGGAATGTAGTATAACCTAGTGATTCAGTCACATCTAATGGGTTGAATTGACGTAGTTTCTTTTTCTCAGGTTTGAGCTCCATCATTTGTATTCCTGATAAGGGTAGTTAAATGGGTGATAATCGAAAAGAACTAAAGATAAAAAAAAGACTCCTCAGTTGCAAAGCACAAATTTTTAACTGTGAAAGTAAATCCTTGAAAATTAAAACCGAACAAATTTCCTTCTTGGATCGCTTAATGCGATTCTTTTGTTACAAATGAGTAAGTTTTAAAATGACTTTCTTTTAACTTTCTTGTACAAACAATTAAATTTAATTTTTTTTTTTTTTTTTTTTTTTTTTTTTTTTTTTTTTTTTTGTTTTTTTTTTTTTTTTTTTTTTTAAAATTTTTTTTTTTTTTTTTTTATTTTTTTTTTTTTTTTTTTTTTTTTTTTTTTTTTTTTTTTTTTTTTTTTGGCTTTGGCTTTGGTCACTTTTTTGGCATAAAAATTTTCTATTTTGGTAAGGGGCACATAATGATAACTGAGACTTTAACTAGACCAAAGAGACTAAACTTCAATTCCTCCTGTCATTGGATATATTCAAATTTCTCCTCAGCATTGATAGTTTGTTCTACTTTGTCTGAACTGTACTTCTTGATATCCACCACCACATGAGTACCCACAGTCTATAAATATGTCCAATTGGCCACTGTTAGCGCTGTAGGCTTCAGAGTATTTGCTTAGAGTTCAGCATGATCATCAACAATGAAACTTTTAATAACCTCTAGCAATGAGTTTCTACCTATTGATCGATTCATGGAAGATACCGATGATTAAAACACTAGAATTAACTTTGAAATGGCCGTTCAATCAAATAGTAGAATATGCTAGTAACTTCAAAACAGTGTATAAAACATCTTCTCGATAGGATTTGTTAGAAAACTCTAGAAATATCATTGAACACTCTGCAGAGAATCAAAGCTTAAGAAATTGGAGGTCATGTAACCAATATATACATGCATATACAACTTTAAACTAAAAAATCTCTGGTCTCCAACTCAAAAAGTCTGTGTAACTATCACAATGGGAACGTGCTCTTCTGTCTTGAGCTTCAGTCATCCATTTATGCATATTGGCAATTCTTCTCTCAGTTCCTGGATGTGTCGATAGAAACTCAGGCCCTGATCTGAAACCAACAGCTTTCTTCTCCCAATTAGCCATACGTTCCCAAAGTTTGTACGATTCTTGTGGGTTGAAACATGCTTCTGACATCAACATTAGTCCGATGTAATCAGCTTCAGTCTCCATTTCTCTTGATGCAGGCATCTTGAACACAGCATTCACGATCAGAGAATTTAGTAAATCGGCACCAGTTAAAGTGTAGAGCACAATACCAACCAAAGTGTAGAATGGTGTCTTTGACAAGTTTTCAGCAGTGTGTCTAGCCAACTGATGGGCAAATTCATGAGACAACACTGTTGCAAGACCATCATCATTGTGGCAAATGGGCAAAATTGAGCTATAAACAAAGACTTTACCACCAGGAAGGACAAATGCGTTTGGTGGGGCATTTGGGTCATGGATGATATGAATTTTCCAATCAAGGTCCTTAGCATCACCAGGACTAACGGCAATGATCTTCCTGAACACATTAGCAACTTTTATAGATAAAGGATCATGTGGCGAAAGGATTTTACCACGATTTTCCTGGATCAATTGACTATAAGTATAATCACCGATTCGTCTCTCTAAACCTTTACTAACCCAAAGGAATCGTTTACGTCCAGAAACAGGAGCCTCCTCCAAATTGGAAACGTAAAAGATACCACTCAGAGCAATAAGCCCACCAATCCATTTCCTAGATTTCGGATCCTGGAGTAGGTTTGTACTTGATACTTGGTTGTTGAAACGTTTATATGTGGCATAAGGTCTAATTGATGGCGATTGAAATCTGGAGAAGTTTAATCGGCTTCGAAACAAGGAACGAAAGCTTCTCATTTTCGATCTTGATGGAAATATCAGATCTGGTCAAACAAATAGTATGGGATGGTTATTAGTGGATCTATGTCTTTGAGGGATTAATCGATGGAATATGACAGTTGCTTTGGAGACAAAATTAATAATGTCCCACTGGAAACTTGGAAGTAGTTTGAAGCATTTGGAAATTGCCCCAATAGGATGACTAAGCAATCGAACTTTACCAAAAAAAAAAAAAAAAAAAAAAAGAATACTGAAATCTTTTAGCCTAAATAAAGACAAAGTACCTATTACACACCCATAAACGTTGCCTTAGAAATCCTCAATTCTTCACAATGGCCAAAGCTGAATTCGGAACACCGAAACATTTGGCAAACCAGATGAAGGCTCGTGGTCTTCAGAAGTTGAAATGGTATTGTCAAGTTTGTGAGAAACAATGCCGAGATGACAATGGGTTTAAATCACATATACGATCGGAATCACATAACAAGAAGATCAAATTGGTAACTTCATCGGATATCGAGAACTACTCACAGCAGTTCAAGTCTTATTTCATATCGAATTTGAGAAACTTTCATGGTGAAAAGGCTATCAATGCGAATAGGTTCTATAATCAATTGATTCAACAGAAAGATCACATTCATTTGAACTCCACTAAATGGTCGTCTTTATCACAGTTCATCAAGCAGATGGCACAGGAGGGCATCATTAATGCTAAAATAACTGGTGATGACGAAAGCCTGAATAGTCTAGATATCTCATACATCAAGAACTCTGGCGATGAAATTATGAGAAAATCACTTTTAAAGAAGCACCAGAGTGCTGAGAAGACTGATGAACAACTGGGAATGAAACTCCTCCAGGAGCAAATCAAGCGAGGAAAACAAGAGCCCAAAAAGGAATCTCCTGAAGAAGAATTGGAGGAAGAGACAAAGAAACCAGAGGGCCCATTAAAGATCCAATTGAGTAGTAACAAGATATCTAAAGAAACCAAGAAGCCTCTAAAATTGAACGCCTTTAAAGTTTCAAAGCCCATATCAAAGTCCAATCCTTTGAGAAAGAACCCACTAAAGTCTACGAAATGAGTAATGTTAATGAATACTATAAATGCAAAATACCTCAAACTAATGGGTCGTAACTCGTAACACCATACTCTTTCCAACTTTGTTTGTCTATCCGGGACTCGATCCTTCCAACAAACCCTCTTTCCATAAACTTGATCGTCGATGGTGAAACATCAATGCCATGCAGCAGCAACAGTTGCAGATGCCTTAACTTCACCAACTCAATTAACTTGTAACCTGACAATCCATAATTGAAGGAAAGATCAAGGACTTTCAAACTATGCATAGTGTCGTGGGCTCTTATAGCTTCGATCATTTCATTCAAAGAATAATCACAGAAGTCAGTTGACTGATTCAGGTATAAAACCTCTAATACAGGGCACCATCTCATCAAGTCGTGGAACTCAAAGAACCCACCAGGAGGTAATTGACGGAACGGGCCAGTTCTAAAATTGATATTTGAGCAAAACCCAATGGATAGCTGTCTCAGGTTATGCCCACAGATCTTCAAGATCTTGGATAGGCCCAGAAATGAGATACAAGAACCAGTCAAGTCAAGAATTTGAAGTTGTGAGAAGATATTTGTCAAATAGACTTCATCATAAATATGTAACCCTTCGACATATTTAATTTCACGCTCTCTCATGGCGAACTTTCTAAGGTTCGGGAAGTTCAAAGAATCATGATTTTTCAGAATTGTTCTAAACGTTAGAGAGTTGTTATTCTCAAAGACCAGAGATTGCAATTTTGGAAATTTTTGAAGGAAGTTGAAGACGCCATTTGCGTTGTTTAACTTTTCAAAATCACAGCCAACAATGGTTAGCGCTATCAAGTTTGGTAGTGTTTTTGAGTCAATTAGAAACATATTATGGAATGGGATCGATGGATACTTCTTCTTTAAGTCGCCGACGATATATAAGCTTTTCAAGTTGATAAATGGTTGGCTTAGGGGCGTGTAATTTGGTGGGAGGGATAACTTAGCATGGTCAAAGGATGGGATGATGGTAATGGACTCCAGGTTGGGCAGTAATGTCAATAACACCTCTTCATAGGTTGGTGAGTAGATGCATCTCAGTTTCAAGTGCTTTAAATGCTTCAATGTTATTCTAGATTGAGCGTTGTTCTTGATCAAGTCCACAATTTGCTGCATGGAAATGTCAACAAAGCTCAGATCTAATCTTTCTGAGATCATGACATTAGATCTAAAAATAACATATGTAACAATGGCTTTCTCATCAGTGCGACGCATAGAGCTGATCTGTATAGAATTGACGTATTTCTTCACAAGATGAGCCTTGGATTTGTGAATCAATTGGAAACAACTTTGGACATCCTTTGTGCCAACCATCCGTGTTATTTTAACGTTATTGTACAGGGGCATCATTGAGATAAGTTCATTCCATTGTTTGTTGATTCTCAGACATTTCATAACTTCCTTGAGGGGTAACTTTCTCATGACTTTCTCCACTATTTCAACTGGTAGTAATTTGACGATATCCAATGACTTCTCTGAGATTTTGGTCTTCTTCAGCAAAGGACCTTCAACACTCGGAATTGGTATCAATTTAGGCGTTGCAGACTTGTCTTTGGCCTTTTTTTCAGCTTGGATTCTGAACTTCAACTCATCCCTCAAACGTCTTAAAATCTCCATAGTCCTCTCATTGGCTTTCAACTTGTATTCTTTGATCCCATGTTCGATCTTCTTGATACCGTATGTAGCCCACTCTAATGCTTTTTTGTCGTTATTCATAATTTGGTACAGTCTAGTACATCTTATATAACCTTTGGCGTTATATGGCTCTATCTTGACCTCCTCCTTCGCGTCTACTAGGGCCTCTGTGAACTTCTTCTGTTTCTCTAAAGTTGCAGCTCTTGAATCCAGCAGCGAAGCCAGTTTTGGGTGATGCAATTGTTCGCCGGGTTTCAAATATGATGGTGTTTCACTAAGTTTGTAGCTAATTCTCAACTTCCTCAGACTCTTCTGATCAAATGATTGTGCATATTCAATGACATGGGTAAACAGCTTTTGGCACTCAGCGTACATTTGGCGGTGGAATTGATTTTTGGCCAGTCTCATCACTTGCAGTACCATATCTTCATCTTGAGGTGGTGTTGCTTCTCCTCTTGTCTTGCTCATCTTAGCGGCCAGATCTGACACTGAGTGCCTCTCTACTATAGCACAACTGGTTGTACATATAATGTCTAATATAGGATGAGTTTTCGCGTTTTTCGTGTTTTTCGCGTTTTCTCGCAACATAGATTCCACAACTTCCCATTTGGGACTATTACTGTAAATCGGCGTAAAACGACCTTCAACAAAGAAAAACAGAGGACATATCAATTGACAAAACATCAAGGTCTTTTCACTTCTCAAAGTTTGATTTCGCTCTTCGTTTAGGTTTTTTAGAACCCTTTTAGCTGCTCTGTTTCTATTCAGCATCTGCCCTTTTCATACTTTTTTGGGAATTTGTGCCAATTGTCTCCATCATTTTATCTCAAATCTTCTTCATCTCATCAAAAGATCAGATCATCTTCACGTTCCTTTTAGGATTCAGTTACACTTTCACAAAGACTTCATCTTATTAAAATACACGCGCCATCGAATATGAGTTTTCCCAATATTACAAAGCCAGACTCGCCCACAAGTCCCACGAGGCGACAAAACAAGCTACTAAACATATTTACCTTCATTGGTCTTTCCATTTTACTCATAACACTCGCCGTGTCGTCAATACCGCTAGGAGGCGCTGATGAACCGGAATGTCGTGCCATCTACATGTATCCTTCCTATGCCAAAATCATAGGATTTGACGAAACTCATACGAGGTTTGCCTCAAAATATGACTTATACCTTTACCGTGAGCAAGGTAAGGACAAAACACCTGGTGAAAACGGTAATTATGATGTCCTTGATGGTATTCCTGTGCTATTTATTCCAGGTAATGCCGGTAGTTACAGACAAGTGAGATCAATTGCAGCTGAAGCAGCCATGATTTTTCACTACCAGAGGGAAAACCCTGAATATGCTGGCAAGAACTTTGACTTCTTCGCTGGTGACTTCAATGAAGATTTCACTGCCTTCCATGGTAGAACCATGCTGGACCAAGCTGAATATCTCAATGATGCAATTAAGTTCATCCTATCTCTTTATGCTGATAAACAAACCCCGCCAACATCAGTCATTGTCATTGGTCATTCAATGGGTGGTGTCGTCAGTCGTGTCATGATGACCCTTCCAAACTACGTTGAGGGATCTATCAATACTATTATTACATTAGCTGCCCCCCATGCTGCTGCCCCAGCTACTTTTGATGGTGATATCATGAAAATCTACGCCTCTGCGGATAAATTCTGGAGAGCCGGTTTCTCTGGAAAAGATGAAGCCTCAACCGCCAAGTTCAGATTCAAAGATGTTTCACTCATTTCAATCACCGGTGGTGCAGAAGACAATATCCTTCCTGCAGATTATACAACACTAACAGGGTTAGTGCCCCCAAGTAATGGGTTTACAGTCTACACCACTGGTATTCCAGGCATTTGGACTCCTATCGATCATTTAGCCATTGTTTGGTGTGATCAGCTGAGAAAGGTTGTTGCTTCTGTGCTATATGATATTGCCGATCCCAAGGTTGCTACGAAGACGCTTCCATTGATGGAAAGAATGGCTAAATTCAGAAGAAAATTGTTGACCGGGTTTGAGGACTACGCAGCCCAAGATTTCGCTGCAATCAATGAAAAGAAGTCTATTGAAGTTGATCTCACTGAGGCAAACTTTGTCACAGCTGACAATTCTGTTATTAATGAAGCCATTTCTGGCAAATTTCACCTTGTTCCACTCTCAGGAATTGAAGATCCTGTGTTCACTCTTGTTTCAAGCTCCAAACCTTCATCTGATTACAAGAATGACTCTGAAGTTTTCAGCGTGTTATTATGTTCTGAGAAATCTACTTTGAAGTTTGAGTGTTCTGATGTTTCAAGTGACCTCCACAAGGTTCCTAATTCTTCAAAGGGTGTCAAAACCCTTAAGGATTCCGCCATTGGTGGTGAAAAGACTCCTTTCTATGCTGCTCAATTCCCATCTTCTTCCTTAAATACTTCAACTCACATTATTGTGAAGGCACAGACTGAACTTGGTGCTGGTGATTTTACACAATTCAGTGTATCCTCTACCTCGTCCCAAAAGGTGAAAGTGAACGCTGGTATCTTCCACTTATTATTTGGTTCAACGATCACTATACCTCCCAATAGTCTGTTGACTAAGGACATCGAGTACCATAATGCCTGGAGTTCGATTGTGAGCTTAAAACTGCATGTCAATACTCCTGCACAAGATTTAAAATTCTTACCATTTGTCAGGCAGTGGGTCGAAGATCCTTTCGAGACTAAATGGCATCTGAATCTAGATGATTTCAAGCATGTTTCTATCCACGGTATTGCTCCATTCACCCCATTCAAACTGAGATCAAATCCATTGCACATAGAACTATTCTCAGGTAAAGGTTCCCAGGAAGCTAAGATTTCACTCCGCATTGACATATTCCAAAGTTTGAGATTGTTGGTGTTGCGATACAGATTAGCCCTAGCTTCATTTCCGATCTTTATTATATCATTGGTTATGCTGATTCAGTTCAATATCTATTTTGACTCTGGTGTCTTCCCATCATTCCAAACTGGGTTAACCTTGTTGGCTGGTAAATCCTCATACATCTTGGCTGCCTTATCTATTCTATCTCCACTCTCTGCCACTTCATTATTGCATTCATTCTTCTATGTCCTTGACCCAGTTGCCCATACTAGTCCTCAAGAATTAGGTACCACTGTCCATGTGAACCCTTACTTCCTAGGCCTTGAAGAGACATACCTATTCCTTCTAGGCCCATTGTTCTATCTGATCGCTCTTTCACTGGTCCATTGCCTAAGCTTAATCATCAGCACATTGTTGCGCGGGGTTCCTTTAGCCGTCGCACTGCATAGAAAGCTCTTCAAGGCCTCCGTATCTCAAAATATTGATAAGGTCGTCACTATGAAACACAGAAAGAGGACCATTGCATCTTTAATACTATTGAGTCTAATATTGTTTTACGTTCCTTATCAACTTGGTTTTATCATCTGCGCTATTGTTCAAATCTTTGCGACCATCATCGTCCATATTGATGAACTTGAGTCTTCAAAAGATAAATTACATACAAAGAAGAGAAGCATTGCAAATTACAACATATCGCTATTGATTTTGTTCATTTGGATCATTCCTGTTAACATACCTGTGCTAATTGTCTTCTTCCACAACTTGACAGTTAGATGGAAAACTCCATTCACTTCACACCATAACATCTTGGCCATCTTGCCGATCTTGTTGCTTGTAGGGAAGAACTTGGAAGGTGAAATGACCATGTCTCCGAAAAATCCTATCCAGAAAAGGTTAACTGCAGTTCTACTGCTATATTTTGCCTTTTTCTCTTTGATATATGGTATAAGACATCTGTACTGGTTGCATTTCTTGTTGAACTTCCTATCGTCATGGTTATTTGTCTTGTCATTTTGGGAGTAGGGACTGTACTGCAGTAAATACCAAAACATATATCATAATTGCATTAAACGACGATTAAACAAATGTAGAATAGTATAATTATAATTCAAGTCGAAAACAAATTAGTTAAAACTAGTAATATCACATATATATATAAATGTGATTAGTGGCTACCTGTTGGGGAGGAAGCAGAGGTAATATGATGTGTAGTCTTGCTATAGAAACCAACGTCATCCTCTTCATCATCCTCTTCGCCAGCATTTCCATACCAGTATCTCTTAGCTTCTTCATCAGCAGCGGTTGATGGGGTGAATAAACTAGTGTCCTGTGGTGATTCAACTTTCTTTTCAATGTCGAATCCAGGAGTTGAAGCATCGTCTTTAATGGTTGTACCATTACCTGAGTAAAAACTCGTGCCTCTATTACTGGATGGAGTGTAAATATGGGAGCCTGAAGATGTTGGAGTTGGGGCATTGTTGGCACTAGCAGCCCACATTGATGATAGTGGTAACGATAGGGCAACTAAAAGAGTAGCGATTGAAATAACTGAGACTGAAGTCCAGGAATCCACGGCATAAGACAAGATTACGACGACGGATGGGATGACTAATGATTGGGAAGTCATGATCAGCAGGACGTGGAATCCATCAAATTGTTTCAAGCCCAAATATCTTCTTGATCTGATTGCAACGACCAGCTTTGTCATTAACACCACAGACATCAAATTGATGGAACTAGCAAACAGAATAGGTTGTGCCTTCAAGGCTCCTGAGTTGTAAAAAGCGGTTTTATCCTCCAGGATAACAATTGCAGCCTTGATAAAGTTGTATAAGTATAGGGAGAAAGTGGCCAACCCAATCGCAAAGGCGGTACTGATGACAGCATAACCAATTTTGCGGTTGTTTGGGCCTTGAAACATAGTTTTAACTTGGAAGACTAAAGAAGCTTCGATAACAGCAATTAGACAAACATGAAAGAAATTTGTAACGATGTTAATGTTTTGGTCTTGACGGGTGATAAGGTCTGGAGCTCCAGTGAACTGGAAGGTCAAAGAGGCATAATCACTGAACAAGTACGCCAAATAGAAGGCAGAGTGGAAGATCACAAATAATAATGAAAGTTGATTCAGAAAAAACACTGGTGTGGTTCTTTTTTTTGAAATGATAAATAAGGCAATAAGGGCAAGACCAGCAGCACCAATTCTGGTTCCAAAGATGATGGCGTTTCGTTGCTGTATTCTGTAGATACTTTCAATATCATTGAAAGTGATCTCCATGGGCCCCCAGACAGAAGTGATATTGAATACTTGGTCTTTAGGAGAGAAGTCTGTAACTGTGGACATTTCGTTCATGGTATAGATGGATTGACTTTCAAGAGATAGCTGAAGTTTGAAGAAGTTTCTAAATGCGATCAGAACCTTTATAAAAAGACAAAACTCTTGCCAGATTCCTCAAGAATGGTAGCAGATTAAGTAAAAGTTCCCTCATTGAGAGTTAACAATAAGTTTTGTGAGTTTTTTGAGGCAAGTAATTTAACATGAAAAGTTTGATGATGAAGTTGAAATTATTTCCTAATTGGGACAGGACAATAGGATCTTACCTAGGACGCTCGAATTTGGTTGTTTCAAGGTTGACCCAGGGTGATTAAGCATGTAACTCAATGGTAGTTGTTATCAGCTCTTATACTTGTGTCTGTAATCCTTTTGATATTGTAGTGATACCAGCGAGAGGTTTTAAGCGGTTTTACTATACATCAGTCGTGGAGGATGAGCGAGAGCAGATAGTAGAATGCTCTTAAGATCAGTCATTTGAGGTTTAACAAAAAAAGCGAAAAGACGAAAACCTGATAGTTAAGAGCTTCAAAAATGTCTCAACCCCAAAACTTATCTTTGTAAAACCTCAGCCTCCCTCTGATTAACTACTAACTTTCAGCTTTTCAGAATGGTCTCACCCTTCATCACCAAATCCTTATAATACATTAAATATAAGGATTATGTGAGAGTGTCTGTACCAATAACCGACTAGTGTATTACATAATCTAATTATATAATGGGCTGGCCAGCACCTAGTGGGATAGATTATGTAGTACTAGTTGGGTAGCTGAGGCTATGGATAAATTGGTTTTTCTATTATAATATGTAACGTATTTAACCAGAGATTCCATCTCTTTGTATACGTTACATATATTATAATAGAACAGACAACACATCGAATCTATCAACTACTGAACTCGTACTACTGAATTTATCCTACACAAGGTGCTGGCCAGCCCATCGGATTAGGTAATACGGTAGGTTTATCGTTAGTTGGTATAGACACGTCTATTGGTTCCACAAAACTGCCCACACTTTGTGGCTCTTAACAGGGGAGATCCTACAGTATATTAATCGACGTTCAACGTTATTATTAGGCGACCAGCAACGGCACGTGGGCTAGGACAAGAATGGATTGAAGCAAGGTTTTAAACTTTGAGTGGTGAGCACTTTTACAGTGCCACAGCACCTTCAACTTTGACATATCTATTGGCAATGAAAATCATACCAATGATGGACAAAGAAGCGATCCAGATATAATCAATCACAATGGACCTTTGGACAAGGGCTTCCAAAGCAATGAAACCTTTTGGGATAGAGTTTGAGGTCAATGCAATTTTCTCTATGATCTTCTTCAAGAGTTGATCCAGGGACAATAAGAAGAATAGACTGGCAGATTTACCGAACAAGTCTAGGATGTGGAACTCAATTTGGAACCAGGCGTCTAGTTCTTTTTCGATTGGGTTCATATATACTTGGGCTACTTTGACGGTGAATAAAAGTAGTGAGCTAGCAGCTAGGAGCCTCGTCACTAATGGGATAATGAAATGCAATGTGTTGATTGTCTGGGATTGGGATTCTGACAGGTGTGTGGGGTCAAGTTGTAATTTGGCAGCAATGATGGCCAATGATTGGAAGATGATGAACAGTGAGAGTAGTAAAATTAGGAAGTTGAGTAGTCTTGATTCAAGTTGGCCTGAATGGTTTCTCTGTAGCAGCTGGCTCATCAGCTTTCTTTCTTCTGGGGATTGTAAAAGACTTTCATGGAAAAGGATTGCAGCTTCTTCATCTGACTCTATTTTGGCTTTGCTGTTAACGTTGACGTGGAACAGGTGCTCACAGTAGTCAGCCATTGAGGTGGTGTTTACTGTTGACAAAGTAAAAGCATGAGAGAGAGTAAAGTTTGGAGGGAAATTGTGAGAAATTTATAGTGTGAACAATCTAGGCCACGTTCTCTGTAACCATACAACATGAAGAAGAGTTTACGAGGCTTTTTTCCACAAATGGTGCAGTAAGTTGCATCTTTGCTGCGACAACTGGAGCAGGAATACAAGACGGAAACTATAACCTGCCGCTAGAAGCAAGTTTCTGCACACTAGTCTAAGGCTTAGCACTCTTTGTTTTGGCGCGAAATTCAGCTTTTGTGGGTTCAGAGATCTTGGCAACAGTAATGTGACATCTACAAACATGAAAAAGTGTGGTAAAGAGTCAAGACCCCTGTTGGGACGCCTGAGCTTTTGAGCTACATCTGTGAAGAGACCCGGAATTTTCCCCATTTTTTAAGTGCTCTAGTCTTCGAGCTGGCATCCTCTAGATTCTATTCCCCTTCGCCGTTTGTAGCTAATAATAGCACCAGCTAATAATAGATCATTTTTTCCACAGCTGTACCGCCGAGTTTCTCCATGTTCCTTTCTGGCAGAAGGCCGACTTTGCCTAGTTTTCCTCAATAATTATGTACAATTAAGTTTAGTGAAGGCACTAGTGCGCAAAATAATTAAATTTACTCAAAACATGAGTAATATGGCACTAGTTATAATATAGTTCAGCTCAATATGAAAGGAGGACTAGCAAAACAAAGCCCCAAATTAAGCTATCGTGAAGTCTTGGCCTGGCTAGGCTATGCATGCCAATCAATACAAAAGCTCAATATGATGGACTCCTGGGGCGTTTTAAAGCATGCACTAATGATGGCCTCGTAGTAAACAGCACACGTACCTTTGCAATACCCTAGTCTGGTGCGGCTTCTAGAAAATATGAACACGAAAGCTAGATACTAGCTTTAGTACTCTTGACCCTCTGCGCCCATTAATATTATTTAAAAAAACCTGATCCTAAATTTTATGTCCAAACCGAGACGTCCTGGATGCAATTTCGATCTACGGCGCATGATCATCAACTCGTTTAATTTTAGACTGGACATCATGAAAAGTTAAAACCATAAACCTGCATGCTTCCATTTGCCGCAAGGCAAAAGGACACTAATTCCAGCAGTACTGATGACTTTTGAATTGTGTTCACAAGTCTGTAACTATATAAATATGGTCAAGAGTCTGCCAGCAAATATGTTCCTCCAGCGATCTGTTTTGGATGTTATTTGTCCTTGGCCCCTGACAAGCCTCTATTTGATTTATGATGCGAGCTAATACTAGTAATGTCTTGCTATTGAATTTGTAGACTCGGTCAGGGTAAGAAAGAGTTAAATCAGTGTTGAGCATGGGCTGGGCCAAATCTTTCCAACCAGCTAATTAAACTGATTCTAATAATTAAACCATTATCAGATCATAGTTCAATTGAAACATTCATGATTTGTATAACTTAAATATCGACATGCATTAATATTATTATGAGCGCGCTTTATCAAATGCTCAGCCTAAAATGAATCAATTTAATTTAGGACTGCACTACAGCTTTTCATTCTCAGATCATGTAATTATATAATATACTAAAAGCACTACGCTACTAGCAGGACATAGCCGGCCTATTGGGAACTGAAAGATCCTTATGCTATCTGTATATATATATTATCTACATATATATTTCATATTTCTAGCTTGCATTGCGGAAGAATGTTGCGGAATTAACAATATAATTGACGACGTTGCAGTTCAGTGGTGGCACTTTACGTCAACCTAGATAAGACGTAAGTAGTACTAGCTAGTTATATTAAATATATTTCTTTTCAAAAATTGTTTGCCATCGGTATTTTAACATTTTTTCAAACTTTTTGGGCAGAATTTTTGAATGAAATTTAAAATTTAAAACATTGAGTCTCCTAATTATGTTGCAGCGGCTGACAATATTAATTACGAATTACGTCGTTATAAATTAATTATATATATTATATATATTATTAATAGGTACATTAAATATTACATAAATCAAATAATTTTATCTATAAGTTCAGAGAACGAGCAATTTTCAATAGACTAGTAGTATGCAAGTAGTCGAGTTCCTAGCCTCTAGGCCTAGATCCTCTCCTTATGTTACTGCATAGCGCTAATATTGATGGGATGTTGGAGGTTTTTGTGTTAGGCGCGCCGACGTAATAATTACTTACAACTTACTAACGTCCCTTCCAACTGCAGGCGTACCTGAGGTACGTCAGTGAAGCGGGTAATGAATCTATGATATCGTTTAGAATGCTGCACGATGTATAAGTAAGTCAGTATTTCGAGCCTTATCACTATACCGAAATAGCTTATAATACATGGGAGATTCAATTAATAGTTCTAAAGTAACAGAAGTATAATCAATTCGTTGTAAAAGTAGTAGCCCTAGCTCTTTAACCTGTAGTGATCTAACTTTCTTCTTTCATAAAGCTAAAACTAGTACTAGTGCGTGAGTTGCACTGGACTTTACGAAAACTTAATTTACTACAACAAAATTCATCTTGTCATAATCTTGTCATAAATTTTTTCTAACATAAATATTCGTAACTTAATGATTCAAGTGGGCTTATCACTTTGAAGTATCCAAGACATATCTCCCAAAGATACGTCCTTCGTCCATCAATTTGAAAACTTCAGAAGCTTGACTCAAACCCACAACTTTGACGTTGGATTCGATCAAGCCATCTTTGAAGAACTCCAAGGCCTCTCTAGTATCAGCTCTATTACCAACACAAGAACCCTTGATATTGATACAACGCAAGGCATGGCTAACGATATTACTTTCAATCTTAGGGTCCTTACCACCTGGTAAACCTACAACCAACACGGTGCCTCTTGGTCTAACATAAGTGGTAGCCTCATTGTAAGCTTGAACCGAATTAGAAACGTTTAAAACCGCATGTGAACCACCTTTTGTTAAGCTCAAGATGTGCTCAGGGATGTTTTTGACTTCATCAAAGGCGACAAATTCAGTGGCACCTTTCTCTAAAGCAAAATCGCGTTTGGTTGAAGAATCAACAGCAATAATCTTAAACCCCAAGACCTTAGCATATTGGACAGCCAGTGAACCTAAACCACCACCTGCACCAATGATAGTGATCCATTCTCCAGCACGGATGTTAGCTTCTTTTAAGGCCTTGTACACTGATACACCAGCACATAACAATGGTGCAACTTGAGCCAAGTCAACACCTTCAGGGATTGAGGCAGCTTGGATGGCATCAGCGATAGCATATTGTTGATAAGTACCCTGTGCAGTGAAGCCTGAATTGGTTTGAGTTGGACAATTGGATTCATAACCGTTCTCACAGAATTCACAAGTCTTACATGTTGTGTTCAACCATTTAATACCGGCCAAGTCACCAATCTCAAAGTTTGTGACATCTGCACCTTTAGCAACGACTACACCGGCACCTTCATGACCCAAGATCAATGGCATCAGACCTTCGAATCCCCAATCACCTTTCCATAAGTGAAAATCGGAGTTACAAACACCTGTATATTTCACATTGACTAAGATTTGACCAGATTTCGGTTTTGGTACAGGAATGTCCTTGTATTGTAGCTCACCGCCATGTTTGTCAATGACAATAGCCTTTTGTGTCTCTGGTACACTGATTGAAGCTAAAGTTCTGGAAAAGACAGGGAATTGTCTACTAATTGTGGTAGGTTTTGATAATAAGCGTAACATAGTTGAAGTGACTAAAGAGCAGTTTCAATATCAAGCCAGCAAGCGCATTTTAAATGGTTTATATACTCACTTTTGAATACCACAAAGACCCATTTGATCATGAAGATGGAAAACCATTAAGTACAGACAGTCATTTGAGATTATTACTGAAATAGACAACTAGCTCAAAAACACCATATGTTGGGTAGATCGGGATAGGTAAGGGACATCTAAATAGAGGAGGTGACACCTTTTAGAATAATGTTGGAGGGGAGAAGTCAAACTTGGCAATGTTGTTAAGAATGAGAAGAGGTGTTGATTGGCTGTTAAGTATCGGAGTATCTGGTGCGTCAAACTTGCCTCCTTCAATCAGTCTGTTCTTGTTCTAGATTGTTTAAAGAAAGATTTATATATACCTACTATATGAGGCTGAAGAGTTCTGCCCAGAAATGAATAGAAACTTTAAGTCATTAACCTTATTCTAGAAGTATTGTTAGCTGCTTATACATCCAAAGTACCAGTGATGATTAATCCCATGAGATGAAACTGTTGCCTTCCCCACACAACTATTCTCTCCGCCCGCGTTTTCGCGGTCATTTTATGTAATCAGTTGGTGATTTAAAATCCGCTTCTCTGCAGAAAGAATGAAACCGATCACGTGGACCATACTGTTTGTTTACTTTGTCAAGTGCTTAGTTGTCGAATTGGTTCGAGGCTATCCAATGAGAAGCTTAGGACATGAACTTGGTATATGCACTTCTTCACTATGGATGTGCATCAATGACGCGAGAAACGGCTCCGGGTTCGTCGAATTGGCTTCCCAGTGATGAAAGGTATTCAAGGAAAATTCCGATTTAGTTGATAGGGCGGTGAGATTCTACGAACGCAATAGAAAACATAATTTAGAGCCTACTTCAAGCTAATGTTACGAGAGATTTTGGGATCTGCGACCTTCCCTTAATGCCTTATTCATCCCCTTCTGTGCCTGATCTTCATTCTCCTCCAACACTTGTTCATCAACAATTATCCGTCAACTTCTAACTTGAGCTACAACCAGCCTTATGTTTACATTGATCTCCTTAATGTGGATAAAGGCAATAAAAGTGGATCAAGTGATTGAGATGGTGAATTATTTTGGTCTATATCAACCTGAATAAGACACAGCTATTTAGAACCATAGCCAGATGTTGCTACTGTTGAAGGGACGGCAGGGACCCTGGAAGAAGGTATTACGATCGTTAACTGAAGCCTTAGTCGTCAAAGAGGATCATTTCCTATCAATATGATCGCTAGATCCATCAAGCATTAATATCGACTGTGCCTACCAAATGAATCCAGATCTATATTGAGGTGGCCATTCCCTTAGTGATATTTGAGTTAAGGCTTCATAGTTTACACAGAAAGGAATACGTTCCTGGTGATAAGCTGTCAGAATTTTGTTTTGAGGGTGACCAAGTGTCTAAGTGTCATTCACTTTGACATTGATCCTTCATTACTCCATCTATGAAGCTTCCTCCAAAGTTGTACAGAAGACGATCTGGGAATTACCAAGCTTGATAAATTTACTAGATAACTTGTTCCAATATTTCACATATGAGAAGACTTTTTTTTTTGAAGATGGTTTCGACATCTCTCCAAATCAACAAGGAGGAAGATACTTTCAGCGATGGGTCTGCGACGGTGTATAAGACTGTGCAGATAATTTTGTCCTTACATGTATTTGTTTCATCTTGGAGGTTGTACACATGTTGAAGATTCGGATTATAAGATTGTAGTGCTTGCTTGTTGTTATCTCTGTTGCGAGGGTATGTTGATGAGCCTAAGTCGGTGTTTTGTGATGGATAAGACAATAGTATCAGTGGACTTTGCAAGGCTGTAAAACGGAGTGTAGCCTTCGCCAGCCTGTTAAAAGTGGTTCCTTCTCAGCGATGCTAAGTACTTCAACCAAAAAGCTTTTGGTAGTAAAGTTTCTGGACATGGAGGTGGTGTTTGCTGTGCTTTTGTTTGGGTTTGTGTCAATAATTTTTCATCAAATTAAACGTCAAGAATGAGTTCGCGAGTTTGAGTTTAGTCAGCTATATTCTTCAACTGGATGTTATTGGATTATTACATTCTTGGCTTGAAACGTTCGGACAGTTAACATTTATATCCAGTGGGTGGCCTACCAAACATATGATCAGCTACAGGCATTCAATGTCACAAAAATGATCACCAAATCAATTAAAACAGGAATGCGGTCAACGCTGCTCCCATAGCCCTAAATACACAAAATAAACAAAGCACTCAAAGATGGGCCTCGCCAATTATAAACCATTAACCTTTTCAATTTCGTCAACAGTCTTAACAATGATGTTGACCAATTGTTCCGCTTCATCCTTGGTCACTGAGAAAGCAGGTGAGAATAGTGCATGTTCACCTAGCTTACCATCAATAGTACCAGAGCCTGGTAAAGTGAAGGCACCATTGGCGAACAATTGTCTAGTAAATTGTTTAGAATAACCAACTAATGGATCAAATGGTTCTTTAGTGTCCCTGTCCTTGACAAATTCAATGGCCCAAAAACCACCGCGACCTCTGACATCACCAATGGTCTTTGATGACGCCAATTTAGTGGCCAGTAACTTACCAAAGTAGTTGCCAACATCGTAGATATTTTGAACTAGCCCGTCACGTTTGACCTTCTTTTGAACTTCTAAAGCCACTTGACAATTGAAGGCATTTGAATGGTATGTTTGAGCGCCAGAAATTTGGGCATTGTTCTTCTTAAAGACGTTCATTATTTTTGATGAGATCAAGATAGAGGCGATAGTTGAGTAACCAGAACCCAAAGTCTTACCGTTGGTTTGAATATCTGGGCCAGGACCTTCTAGGAATTGCTCCCAGGCGTGGAAGGTACCCATTCTACCAATACCACACATGACTTCATCTAAGTAAAACAAAGCACCGTATTTATGGCAAATATCACGAACACCATCTAAGTAGCCTGGAATTGGCAATGAACAACCGAAAGTGGAACCGGTGACAGTCTCAGCAATGAAAGCAGCAATGGTCTCTGGACCTTCGGCGATGAAAGTGTCTTCAACTTCTTTCAACAAACGATCTTTGTATTGGTCCAAAGTCTCACCCTTTCCTAACAATCTGTATGGGTAGCATTGAGAAACTTTTGGTGTGATTGAGGCTGGTAGTAGGATTTCGTCATATTCGACTTTTCTGACATTGTCGGAGATGGATAGAGCGCCCAGAGTGAATCCATGGTACGATTGCTTTCTGGAGATGAACTTGACTCTTCTCAAATCGCCGTTTTCAATGTGGTACTTTCTGACAATCTTCATGGCGTTTTCGTTGGCTTCAGAACCCGAGCCAGTGAATGTTGCGGTTTCGAAGGCGCCTGGTGGAGAGTTGTCCACTAAGAACTTTGCTAGTTCTTCAGAAGGTTTGTTACCAGTTAGTAATGGGAAATTATAAGTCAACGTTGTCTTGACGGCCTCAATGATCTTCTCTTTGATCTCATCATCATCGTGACCGATTGCACAGACAGCAGCCCCTGAGTTGCCGTCTAACAAGGTCTTGACCTCCCCAGTGAGAGGGTCTTCGACGTTGACATAGACACCTTTACCACCAACAACTAGTGGTAAAGGGGCAATGGCGGTTTGGAAAACAGTGGATTCAGCTTTGACAGTCATCTTGTGTATAATGGGGATAAGTTACTTCTCCACGCTTATGTCCAGTCATCTGGGAGGGAGGGAGTATGCTCTTTATATATATCTGAACTGCCAGATCTGTCGCTAACCACCAAATAGGGCAGAACGCGTTTTTTGTGCTATCTAGTGAGGGCGGGTTTCCAGAACCGTCAAGGATAAATGAAATCAGGAGCGGAACTCGACACCCGCTCATCGGATGGGATATGAGGAGACTTTCTACGACTTCGCGCGGAAGAGTCTCAAAACAGGGCGCTTTGGGATTAGTGACCCGCACCTTAAGGATTTTCTATCATCTCTGAGTTTGGAAGCCTTGTATCCTTACTAAACACAAACCCCTTGATTTCTTTTATACTGGAACATCAAACTCCCAATTTTCTGCCCTTATCAGTTCTTATCGAAGTTCTTAAAGAGTTATGCAGGCTAAATAAAACAAACTATTTCGCGGGGAATAATAATAATGTCTGTTTAACTTCTATCACATGACCAGTCACGTGGTGAACAAAAGCCGCGAAATCATATTCTAGGACCTTCGATCTAGAGGTGCATGAAAAGGCTCATGTTTGACGTGTTCAATCGGGCTTTACACTAAAAAGCTCACACAGGTCAGATACATAGACATGAGACCGCCATTTACTTTAGTGTTGCTATCAACACTGATCTCAGTGCAAGCTTTGACACTGAGAGATTTCAGTGAAGGTATAGCTAAAATTGATGGTGTATTTGCACAGTCTGGGCCATCTCTGGACCTTCTAAACCAATATGATTACTTATTGAGTGGTTCTAAGGACGTCCTGACTGATTCTGCTTTGCTTTCTAAAGTTTATCACAAGAAAGGTATCATCGGGTTATCGTTGGGGAAAGAGACACAGGCGGTTGAAGACTTTGTTAAGGCACTTGAGTTGAATCCACAAAATTTAAGTGTTAAGAAGACATTGTTCGATTTGTTTGTCAAGTACGGCGACAAGGAACGGTTTGAGAATATTATCAAATGGTATACAGCTGGAGACCCAGATGTGCTAGCCACAAACGCTCAATTTGAAGAAGTGAATGCATTGATAAAGAACGATGATTTGGAGAGCATAACCAAAGCCATCAACATCTCTCCATTCGATTCAAGCTTGAGATCCAAGAGAATTGAAAAGACGATACAGATCATAAAGTCAGCAAAACTGAATGAAATGTCTATCCAATTTTCAAACTTGGTAGACGATTATTCTAAATTAGTTAAGAGTACAACGTCATTTACATCCTTGACATCCAACTACAAGAAGCTGTCAGATATTTACCTGTTTGGCCTTGTTGAGTTCACTGGCTCTTTAAATGCCAATAAGAAATGCTTACACTACGATCTTGATGATACCGAGTGCAAAATGAGTTCTAAAATCCTTAACAAGTTCAACAAGATCTTTGCATCTTTAACCACATTTAACAAGCTATTCGAGAGCTGGGAAAAGACCGATGAGGAAGACATAGAGTTAGAAGAGATAGAGATCAAGGAGATCGCCAGACTCCTCACGGATCCAGAGTTATTCCTTAAAATAAGAAGAGTTAATGATGACGGTAGATACAGAACAAACCATGATTTTTTGAAATCGCTGGCCATCGATTTTAACCACGAGTTCAGCTTACCAGTTTCACAATTAGAATCAACAATATTGAAGACTTTAGTCATTGATGCATTTTTGAAGAAGGACTCCAAAAACTTCAAATCATGCTCACAAAAGCTTCTAAAAGTTGATCCTTCACAAAAGGAAAAGTTCTTACCATATATACTAACAAATCTAGATCATGCCTTTAATCAAAAAGATTATCACAAGGTTCAAGAATTACTCCAATCCTGCACCAAGAACCAAAAGAAGACACCATTCTACCAAGAACGCTCCGAAAAATTTGAACGTTTCCAAAGACAACAGCATCAACAACAACAGCAACATCAACAGCAGCGTCAGCGTCAGCAATACAACCAACAGTACCAACAGCGCCAGAAATCTGAGCCAAAGAATGATTATTACAAGGTCTTGGAAGTACCTAAGGATGCTGATTTATCGCAGATCAAGAAGGCATATCGTGAAAAGACCAAACAGTTCCATCCAGATAAGTACAAAGGTGACCTATCTCAGGAAGAGATCGAACATAAGATGACCACAATCAATCATGCATACGAAGTCTTATCCAACGATGATACGAGAAGGGCATATGACCAAAGTGGTGAAGATCCAAATGACCCCGAATCTCAGAGAGGAGCTGGCCAACCA
Source organism: Taiozyma dajiaensis (assembly GCA_030579075.1). Taxonomy (NCBI): domain Eukaryota; kingdom Fungi; phylum Ascomycota; class Saccharomycetes; order Phaffomycetales; family Wickerhamomycetaceae; genus Taiozyma; species Taiozyma dajiaensis. The sequence goes on from JAKUAB010000021.1 coordinate 33,610, forward strand.
GGGAATCCATTTGGCGGTGGTCGCCCAGGTGGGTTCAACTTCCATGGTAGTCCATTTGGTGGTTCCGGTGGGAACTTTCAGTTCAACGGTGGCTCCTTCAAGTTTGGCGGGATGAAGGGGAGAAAGAAGAGAAGACATTAGAAGAAAATAGATTGTTGAAATTCGTACATAGATTCATATGTTTGCATTACTTGAGACATATCTGTATTGAATGTTATTGTAGTGAGAGGATAAATGGGCGTTGGGGTTGAGCTTCAAAACAACAATACTTCATCCTTAAAGACTCTGTGATTGCCTATAAAACTTCCAAGGATAGGAAATTTCAGCTGCCAATGCCCTTTAATTCGTCATTTACGGGTCAGTTAGGCAAGGGGATGATCATCTATTAATGCCAGTTTAATTTCCCGATTAGGCAGTCTAGGATTTCTCCTTGGCTCACTCAGACAAATTTCTAAATTTATGACACGAAATAAAATGGAAAAACAAGTACGAAACCACTAAACTTTCTCTAGATCAAAAGACCTCCAAAATAAGCCATGTCAGCCTCTGATTCCAATGGGAGAATCGTATCTGAGCCTTCAGTGACAAGCTCGCTATCGGCCTCGCTTGGAAACGGCGAAAACACGCTACAAAAAGTAGCATCAAACCAATCGTTTGGCGCTCCACAAGCTCAGAAGCCTGTCAACCACCAACCGGAAATACTGAAAATCGTTCCCAACTCATCCCCAGAATTGCTAATAGAAGAAAAGATCATTAAGATTCTCAACTCTGATAATGTCATTGAGCAGTTGCTTACTAGACTAAAGAAGAGTATACATACTTGTGAGGAATTTGGCAAGTACATTCGTAAGAAAGCTGTTCTAGAGCAAGATCATGAAGAGCATCAGAAGAAGATCAGCAAGGCAACTCAAGAAATTCTAAAAAACTCCAGTGCTTTGAAGAGTGATTCATTCATGTTAAATTTCGATAAAATTGTTAAAGTTGATGAAAGACTTGCTCTTCATACTTCAAAATACTCCAAACAGCTCTTCACCATGCATGACGAATTGAGTGCTCTTGGTGCTGCTATTTCAAGAAAGAGAAAATCTACCAAGGAAAACTTCAAAAGAAAGGAAAAAGAAGTTATTGATTCCATAAATGGTGCTGAAAAAGCAAAGTCCAAATACGACTCCTTATGCCTTGAACTGGAAAGAGTTCGTACTACAGATCCATCAAAGAAGACCTTCACCCTAAAAGGTTCCAAAACAACTACAGAACAAGAAGAAATTCTTCAAAGAAAGATCGAAGCTGCAGATGCTGAGTATAGACAGAAAGTTTCAACATCTACTGGCCTAAGAAACGTCTTCTTGAATACATTTAGACCTAATACTGCTAGAGAATTGAAGGATTTGGTTATAGAGATTGATATTGCTATGAGTACTCAACTACAGAAGTATGCCGTGAAATCTGAAGACATGGTGCTGCAAAAGGGTTTGACTATCAACCCTCTAAAGAGTCCAACTTTGCCATCTTTAAAAGTTATTGCATCTTCTATTGATAACGAACGTGATTTGTACCAATATTTGATAAAGAACGTGACACTAGCTACCAACAAATCACTCATTCCGGTGGAATACAAACAACATCCTTCAATAGCTACATCATCAAGCTCCTCCATGGGGAAACCAATTAACAGAAATATCCAACTTAACAACTCTTTACCGCCATCACGTAAAGTCTCAGGAAATGAATCACCATTTACATCATCAACACCTAACGCTGCTGGTTCACCCTTCTCACCATCAACTAACTCCATAGCCTCCAGATTTGCTGATAGTAATAAAAATGGCTTGTCCAACGCCTCTTACCAAGAATCAACAACCAGCACTATTAGTGGGCCAAGACCAATGTCCATGATTAATAATGATAATGTGCCACTGCCACCAGGTACTTCCTCAGGATTCAAGACTTTTGGTACGCTAATCGATGAGTTGATCGAGTTTGAAGGTGAAATGGTTCCATCTATTGTTCGTCAGTGTATCTATGTTGTTGACAAATATGGTCTAGAATTAGAAGGGATCTACAGAACCAGTGGTAACCAAGCCACAGTCAACCAATTCAAGGATTTAATTGATAAAGACCCAAGTAATATTAAACTTATCTTACCTAATCCAAACTCTATCACAGATAGCGATATTTATGCAGTTGCCTCATTGCTCAAGAACTATTTCAGCTCGCTACCAGAAGCTTTGTTGACTAATGAATCCAGTCGTTTGTTCTTAGAATACGCTAAGATCCCAGAACCTGATGTTAGACTTAAAAAAATCCATCAAGTTATTTACGAACTTCCGGATGGTTCATATTGGACTTTAAGAAGTTTGATCTTCCACTTATCCAAAGTGTCTTCTAAACAAGACATCAATTTGATGAATTCCAGAAACTTAGGTATCATTTGGGGACCCACTTTATTTCCTAAGGAGAACTTTAATGCTTCAGATATGACTTATCAAGGAAAGGTAATTGAAGAGCTGATCATACACGCCAATGATATTTTTGAAGCTGAATGATTTCATTCATCAATATAGATACGAAAAAAGGACTATTCACCGAAATTTTTCATTATTTCAAGTTGTAGTGCTTGCCTGCTAGTCTTTTTTTTAGTTATTACTACATTCAATAATCATAAATTACGTTGTTATGATTGATCGTCTAAAAGATAAGACTTCACTTTGTATTCATGGAATATATCTGTATCTATCTGGTCCATCTTTGGCAATATATTCTGTCCTAATCAAATGCTCAATCTTTTCAAGAACTTCGTGCTTCTCTACGATGAACTTCTCCTGGACTCTTTCGACGAGTGCATCATTCTCAATGATCTTAACATCTTTCATGACCCTAACAATGAACGAAGTTAACGCCTCTTCAATCCTTGGTTTCACTGCTTCAGATCCTTCATCATCATCGTCTTCACAATTCTTCAATTTCATTTGGACTTGTTTGATTTTAATTACTTTGCGACGTTCATTGAAGTCATCATTAGCCTTATAATAGGTCTCTGAACCCCTTTTGAACTTCAGAAGCACTTTGTACTTCCCCTGAGTAAGCGAATGCAAGACACTAGTTAAGTTCCTTGTGTCCAGTTGTAAAGATCTGGATAGTTGTTGAAACGTAACTTCTTCTTGATCATTGAATTGCAACAGAACTAACCCTTGGAATGTATTGACTTGTAATTCCTTTTCACCACATTTCGGAAACATGGCATTAATAGACATAGAACCCAGCACTGGACACCATTGTAGAGTCTTTTTGTCATTGATAGACAAGTAGTAACTCTGGAATTCTGTCAATTTCGAAGCCAAGTTAGTAGGGTAGTTGACACTAGCACGAGGTTTTGGCCATACTTGAGAATTGAGCACTAGTGCTTTGAAATCATATGATGATGTGTTTGTGAGGTGTTTCGAATTGAAATCTTTAATTAAAGCATCATTCCTCAAAATGTCTTCGATCATCATTGGCAACGATCTCATCTCGTCAGAATCAACCTCTGTCTCGAAAAGGGACAATAGTTTCTTTTCATTCTTGATGCTCTTTGTGGTCGAGTTGATAAGTCTTTTGGAAAGGTCGCGTTGATAAGATAATATAAATTCTTCTTTGGATCGTATTGATTTAAAAATCAAGAAGATATCATTGATGGTTTCATCATCCTCACTGGTCTCATTGGTCCTAAAATATGAATCAATATACCTCAACAATCTCGTATTGATGATTTTGGTACCACGCTGTGATGCATCCATCGCAGATTGGAAGGCATCTATGAGCTTATAGTTTACAGCTGAATTTGAATCAAAGATCTTTATGACAACTTTATGGAGGTTTTTCTTTGCCTTGATCAGTTTCTCGATTATGTTGTCTGATTCATCATTCGACAATGTAGTGATATATTCAACGATGTAGTCACCCCAGATTGACAGGAAAAGTTTTTTGGTTTCTTCAGTTTTAGCTCCCATTATGAATTTGAAAAGATTTTGCAACTCTTGGAATTTCTTATTGGTGAACAATGGCTTAATGTAAGTTGGACCATCATGTTCAAAATTAAGGAATAGTAAATAGGAAATTGTAGAAAATTTGATAGTCCTTGGAAGCTCCGGGCCTGATTCAATTTCATCCCATAGGGAGAATTCTCGGAGTATGACCTCGTAGTATTGTGTGAATATGAGTGCTTGGTCGTATGATTGAAGTATATCTGAGTGCAATTGGATATAAAATTGTTCAGTAGCTTGGATAATTATTGCTTTAAACTCATCAATGCTTTTATTGGATATCGATAGTAACTTGTTCATTAGCGATGAAACCAACAGCTTTAATTCCACCTGTGACTTTCTGTAATCATTAAGCGTTTGTATGATTGCATTCATCAACGCTTCTGCCAACAGGGAGTCCTCAGCTTCAAAGATCTTGATATAAAGACCGTCTAGAGAATACATTTCTATTGTCTTCTTGGTCGGATGATTTAGCAAATACGTTCTATCAAGGTATAGAAAAACCTTTGCTAATGATTTTGACCTTGTTTCCAAATCTTCATAAACTTTGACAAATTGTTGAAGAAGCCCCAAGTCCGTGCCATCCATCATCGCATCTTTCAGCTTCTCAATCTCAATTGCTTGATGGACATCGATTTTATGGCAGATCATAGCAGCCAGTTGAGATTGTTGCCTCTCACGACAAAGGAACTCAACATGCTTGTAGAGTTTGGCAATACTTGATTTTGCTGTGCTGGAAGACAGCAAATGTTCGACTTCATTCTCCAGATTGGCGCTCACCTCGAGCAAAAAGGGCGACAGTGGCCGCTTATGTATTCTTGAAGGCTTTGAGACCCTCATTGACATGGCGGGTGGGTTTCGCTGTAGATGTGTATGTTGTTTGAAGTCTCTAAACTTTGGCACATAATTTTTTGATAAGTTCGCGAATCTTTTTGGTGGTGTTTGCCGCTGATGCTAAGAAAAAAAAAACAGAACACGCGGTCTTTGATCTGAGTGTCTCTAGTTCTACCAGTAAACAGCACCGAGAAGCTATGTCTGATCCCAGAAGTCTGAGTATCCTGTACAAGAGAAAGGGCTATTTTGACCAGAAACGGGATGAAAACTTGAAAGATTTTCGAAAGTCCGCTGTACATGAGCAACTGTTGGCAAAGATCAAAGAGATTGTGAACAAGATTGTGGAGACACAGCCAGAGCTTTTAATGAAGAACAAGGGCCAACTTGCTGCCTTAATTGAAGGTGTCATCAGTAAGACTACTGCTAGCAACACGCTGATTAATGATGCAGAGATGGGCCGCTATTTGGATGATCAGTGCGTGCTTGAGCTGTTTGACGAAGAGGTGAAGAAACTCACAATTGGATCGCCAGAGCTGAAGCAGTCCATTAGGGCTACGCTGGAAGAACTGCGCACGTTTGAGCTAAAGTAGTTTCTATTGAGACATTTCAGTTCTTTCTGCGTTGCACCCAGGTTTCTTCCTATCATGCCTTGGATTGCCTAGGTCTCGACCTTGTTGCCACAGCGACGCCCTTTGGGAGTAATTATGTGGCCGCACCAGAGAAAGGGAAAGGCCAATTATAAAATGGCTGGAGATTGCCGGAACTTGAAACCACAAATCTAATCTTTAAACTTTTCACAAAACTCAACGCAACAATAACTACCACGTAACAACGACGAATTGACAACTGCAATGAAGTTTTCCGTTGTTTCAATTGTGGCTATTACGGCCTATCTAAATTCTGCCTCTGCCTGGGTCATTCCTTCTGTTGAACTGTTTGAAGACTTTCAAAATCCGCTAAAACTGTCCCCTTATAAAGACGATTTACCATTAGTCGAAACCAAGGCTTTGCAAGAATTGATAACTTTGGACCAACTAAACACCTCTGCAATTGAATTATTAGAGATTGCTCAAAAATCTGTGAACCAATACGGTCACCCAACTAGGGTTATTGGCTCTGATGGCCATTGGGCTACTATTGGTTGGATTTTAGATCATTTACAAAAATGGGACAACTACTATACTTTCTACACTCAGGAATTCAAAGCTCTAGATGGCAAAATCTTTAACTCATCCATTACTGTCAATGACGAACAGCTCGAAGCCAAACCATTCTCCCTAACTCCTCCAGCTCATGTTTATGGTGCAGGTGTCTTTATTGCTGATAACGTTGGTTGTGAACTTTCAGATTACGCAGGCTTAGGTGAAACTTGGAACTCTGTCGCTTTAGTGAAAAGGGGTGTCTGCCCTTTTGGTCAAAAGGCTACTGTTGCTGGTAAAGCTGGTGCCAAGGCCGTTCTATTATATGATGAAGATTCTGAAGATATCATTTCTGGTACTTTAGGTGAGCCAGCTAAACATGAAGTTGGTACTTTTGGTATCAAGCGTTCAGATGCCAAAAACTTGATTGCTCAAGTTGAGGACCACCAGCCTGTTTGGATCGACCTATTCATTGATTCTTATATTGGTTATATCAGGACTAAAAACGTTATCGCTGAGACTATTGGTGGTGACCATGACAATGTTGTCTCATTAGGTGCCCACTCAGACTCTGTTGAAGCTGGTCCAGGTATCAACGATGATGGCAGTGGTACCATCTCACTATTGGCAGTTGCTGAACATTTGACCAAGTTCAAAGTTAACAATGCTGTCCGTTTTGCTTGGTGGGCTGCTGAAGAAGAAGGTTTGTTAGGTTCAAACTACTATGCTGAAAACTTGACACCTGAAGAAAACTCCAAGATCAGATTATTCATGGATTATGATATGATGGCTTCACCAAACTATGAATACCAAGTTTACAACGGTTCTGATGAAGTGAATCCAAAAGGTTCTGCTGAAATCAAGGATTTGTACATTGACTACTATGAATCCAAAGGCTTAAACTGGACTCTAGTCCCATTTGATGGCCGTTCAGATTATGTTGGCTTCATTGAACATGGTATTCCAGGTGGTGGTATTGCTGCTGGTGCCGAGGGCTTAAACTCCCAGAACGGTGAAGTCTTGGATCAATGCTACCATTTGTTGTGTGACGATTTAACTAACATCGCATGGGATGCCTTTTTGGTTAACACTCAATTAATTGCTCATTCAGTTGCCACCTATGCCAACTCATTGGAAGGTTTCCCAGAAAGAGAAGTCAATGGCAAAGACAATCATGGAGAAGATGCTGACGTTGAATCTGTTAGTGCTTTCCAATATAGAGGTAGCAAATTGATAATTTAGTCATTTCATGGCTGTTTCTTAACTTTTAATATCGATTAATACAACATTGTACTCTTCTTGATTAAGTTTGAAGAATTATAGTCTGAAATCGAAGATAAGATAATGGTCCTATAACTTGTGATCAACATTCTTGGTACGAAAATGAAATACAATCGATATCTATATGATACAGCAGTGGGGAGTATTGGGCAATGATTGACCTAGATAAACAAGAGCCGAACCTACTAAGTCTTTCTCCCGAGGAAAGCACCTCACCAGTTGGCTTTTATCTGTAAATTATTGCATTTTCTGTCGTAATGGCAGATCAGCACTGTACGTTAACCAAAGTGGATCCCACAACTGGCCAGATATAGTCTTTTAAAGAACTTAAAAGCCTGATAAAGCAGATATCGTGGAAGTTTAACGTCATGAGCGAGGCTATCTTTTGTAAATGTTTCAGCTAATTGAGCTCTGCTGAATATTTGGATCTAATCTGATCTCACAGGAAACATTCTTAGCAATTCGGCGTTGTTAACAATTGGCTCAATTCATCTATATGTATAGTACGAGACGTACAAGGTTGCGCATTACGACGTAGATATTGCAATCGTACTATAATTAACAGAACGCTTTTCAAAACTAATAAGATGAACAAATAAGTAATGGCGTCATAATACACTGTAACCCTCCAACAAAATCAACCCGAATTCGATTTCTTATCATCTTCTAAGTTAATCGTGTTCCCGTTGTAAGTCGTTCTATCATCAATGGGAGCACTATCACTCAATGTTCTGATGTTTGAATCTGTTCTTGGAAATGGGGGGAAAATAGCAGGTGAACCCGATCTTGAGATTTGAGCACTTGATAATTGGTTGGGTGTCAATGATCTTGGAGGATTAGAGGTCAAATTCAAATTCAAAGCTGATGGATGTGCAAGATTGAGCGGACCATCATTGTTGAAGGATGGTGACTGGGCAGGGGAGCCATACTGAGACGATTGTGAAGATGTCACAGGGGCTTCAAACCGGCCTTCATGAGAATGATAGTTAGAAGTAGAAGGACCCGAAAGTGATGAGCTGCTGGAGTCAATACCACCGTTAGCAGTACCAGACCACAACGATGTGAATCCACCCAGGATTCTGGAGAAGAAAGTTGTGGACTCATTGGCAGAAGCGCCTTTACCGCCATAGGCATTTGTGTAGGAGGAAAAAGGCTTCAAAATCAAGGCAGATCTTGGGACTAATTCCAATGATTCCAATGTCTTCTCCTCATCAGTAACACCAAAAGTGACTCTAGGGATAGTCCTGTGGAAACAGTAAGGGTCTTCACCATCAGTTCTGTTCTCATCAATCCACTGTCTAACATCATTCAACGTATCTGTGACTTTGAAAGCGTGAGTTAAGGAACGACCACTCAATAATCTAATTGACAAAGTGCACATATCACCACTTGAGGAAGAAAGCCTCTTTCTGATGTTTTCTCTCAAGGTTGTTTCATGTTCACGGATAATCTCATCGATTCTGTGCTCATCATCAAATTTCTCATGCTCATTCGACAACCTTCTTTCCCTTTCTTTTAGAGCTTGTTCACGCTCAATACGACGTTCTTCTTCATCAGCCTTCAACAGTCTTCTAATTCTATCTTTTTCTTCTCTAGCCTGTTGTGCCTTTCGTATCTGCTCTTCCTTATATCTCTTAGCATTCAATTCAGCAGCTTGTTCTTTCAACGATTTGTAATCTCTTTTGGATGACGACGAGGAGGCAGGGGAAGTAGATGCAGGTTTTGTTGTATTTGGCGTTGGGGTTCTAGTATCTCGAGTTGTATTTGGAGTTTGTGAAGGGGCTGCAATTGGGATCGTGGCATGTTGAGGATCTGGTGTGGGTTGGCCCTGGGTGGCCGGCACACCAGATGGAGTAGGGGCGGAAATAGGAGCCGTTACAATATTAGCCACTGGAGGGGTATTCAAGACTTTCTCTAGCCTGGTAGAAAACTCTTCAGATGAGATATCACCATGAATAACGTCAAGAACGGAAGAAACTCTGACACAGAAAACACTTGGAACGATAACATCTGGGAAGATCTGTTCAAACAGCTGGCACTCGTTGGAGTCCTTCATCAGTTTCAAAGCAACCGATTTATCCTTGATGGACTGGAGTGTTGTCTCACTTAGTAAATTTTGAAGCCATTCGTCTTGTGCCTCTTCATTTGTGATATAAACAATCAAAGGCTTGTTCTGCCCTATAGAGTCGGCCACAGCCTGCTCAACAGAGCTGTTAAAAGAAGAATTCATATCGATCATTGTGCCAGATGCCCTAAGAGACTAGTGACGATGTTTTTTCTTAGGAAGCCTGAAGTACTCTTTTAGCTACCTGTTTGAGTGCAAAGTTTCTATTGTTCTCCAATATTGAATTGCTTAACAATCAATCTTTCGATCCGCGAAAAACTTGACTGTAAAAGAGAAAACACTGAAAACTGTAGATTACTTTGCTTCATTTAATCTTCGATATATACGGCCTCTCTACTTAAGATGGTGATTCTCTTGAAGAACCTTCTCCACTCCAGTGGATCCCCTCTAGTCTTGATAAAGTCGACGGTCTTCAACTTCAAGTTGTTAACACGGGATACCTTGATTTCACCACGTAGTATCATCTTCTTTCTATCATTGGTGTGTACCGTGATATGCACAGGTTGTTTTGATAAGCTGTGTTCAGTGATGTTTCTCTCATCAAAGTTAGCTGTGGACACACCAACACGGTTTAATGCAGTAGTGATGACAGGAATTAATGATTCAATAGGTAAGACGGAGAAGAAACGGGTTAACCTACTGGCAACCTTGAAGTCCAAGTTATGAATGGCAGCGAGATCTCTATTGTTAGTGAATTGTAAAGCAGCTGGATCTTTAGAGATAATATTGATAATGGTTTCTCTTTCTGAGTTAATTTGTTCCTCAAGTAGGTATCTATTGTGTTCCGTGAACACCTGTTGTGTTGCTGGTATCTGTCTTAACATATCATCGTCATCATTAATCATAGCAGCAATATCATTAACTGGCTGAGAAGCAGTGAAATAGTCTTGAATGGTATCATATCTGAGTTGTGAGCTTTGGTCTTCTTCATATTCTTTGTCCGATAGACCAATATACAATTTTCCAAGTAATCTCGCAGTCAATTGAACAGTATCTTTACACAAGCCATCTTCTGTAGATAGACTGTTAGACCTATTCAGCCAAACATGGGTTCTGATCTTTTTAATCGTTGGCCTTTTCTCAACATCAGTCTTTAACAGAAACCTTAGAAATGCCAAAAGTTCGAATGGCAGCTTGTTCCAACCATCACTAGCAACCTTGCCATCATTCTGAAAAAAATTCTTGAAATCATCATCTTGTAGAGTTGGTTCCTCCCATGGGATCATACCACATGCAATGACAAATAGCACAACCCCACAAGACCAAATATCTGCAAATTCAGGGTCATAACCTTTAGGATTGACAATTTCAGGAGCCACATAGGGAGGAGATCCACAGGGAGTTCGACAAAGTCTCTTTTGGCCCTGTGATTTTTTGAAAACGGTGGCAAGGCCAAAGTCTGCCACTTTCAAATTCCCCTTGTTATCCAAGAGGATATTTTCTGGTTTAATATCTCGGTGAGCGACACCTTTAGAATGAATGAAATCAACGGCATTGATCAGTTGTTTGAAATAAAAGTGTGCCAGGTCTTCATCCAGTCCCACATCGGGTTCTATCTTATCAAAAAGATCACCACCAGTGGCAAGTTCCAAAACAATGTACATCCAAGTTGGATGACTTCCAGCATTTATGAAACGAATGATATTAGGATGACCTGAGCACTGCTTATGAATAAAGAATTCCTTACCTATGTCATCATCTGAAAGGCCACTCCTACGGCAGAAGTTACGATGGATGTACTTCACAGCAAACAGTTTTGATGGTTCATTATCAAAACAGGCAACCTTCACTATGGCAAAGGCACCTTGACCAATCGTTTGACCATATCGAAGACCTTTGATCTTTGGTAAAGGATCCAACTGTGAAAGCCTGAAGGACATTGCTGATACTATGATCAAAAACCAGAGCAATTACCGAGTGAGAATCCTAAAAGTGAGAAAGATCATCAGAGATAGTTCTGTCACATTCGAGCCTTTGTTTACCATTCCTTTACACCCAGACACCACTTTCAACAGGAATTGGTTGCCTTGGCAATTTAAAGTCTAGTGTTTGTGCCAAAGGGAAACAACATCCAGTCACCACGTTCTTTATGTACTCATGCATCTTCATAAGACTAAAATTAGCATTCGCCTCACTTTACTAAAAAACTAGTCCAGAGAAATTGGATTCAACAATCATTTGGTCAGACAACCAGTGGTAGATGTTATGAGTTTGAAGAGGTCGAAACCGCTCCTTCGGAAACCCCCAAAGGAACATTATCAATTCCCTCCCAACGAAACTGGAAATATTGTTAACGATGGTACTGAATCTATATATCAAGATACAACTTCTCCAGTGATCAAAGAGTTTAGACTATCAAATCCTAACTTACAACCTTTATCTGATGTACAAAGGAAAGAAGTGGACCATTGGAGGCGAAAGTCTGTTGATCAAGTCAACATGACACCTCCTTCCTCCTCTGGACATAAAATGCGGCATTCATTAGGGTCTTTCCAAGAGATGAAGAAGACAATGTCAGCGAATAGACTTCCAACTCTAAGCAGCCGGTCCTTTATCTCAACAGGAGAGCAAAAATTCTGGAAATATCATATTTTGAAAGTTGGTGAGAATTTCTTATATCTGACGACAAATCCAGATTCAAAGCACCTGTATTGTCGAAATGCACCAGGGATCCACGTTGAGATCAGAGGAAACCATACAAATTATCATCAAACAAACCGCTGCTTCCAATTAGTCTTTAAGGATCAAGCAAATGACAGTGTCATCTTGACTGTGACGAGGAAAGTGACAAATAGATTTGATGAAATCTATATTGAGTGTTTGGGAGTCTTCTACATGGAGAAGGGTGCTATCATAAGTTCATCCAAGCCTAAACCACAACACAGCATTGCAAAATCCGTATCGATCAAAGAACTTCAGAGCATGCAGTATGAAAAGACCACCGTGCAGCCTATCCGTTATGAGATCATGAAAGAAGGAACGTATCATGTTGGTTCAATCCCACAGTACAAGCCAGGAACAAACAAATTGAAGAATAAAAGGTTCGTCTTTTGTACAAGCCCGACTAATAGAATGATGGCTTTATTCCGGCCATATGAGTCAAGAGTCAAGAAGAAGATCTTAAAAAAAATGAACAGCTCCACAAGACCCATCAGTATGTACTCCTTCTTGGAGAAAAGTGAGACGAAAATGGACAATGTTGATCAATTTTATACAGCTGGCGATGGTATAAGACCTGATAATCCTCCTGATGATTCACCAAATGACCAGAATTTTGGATGGCTAACTATTTATGATGACCCAGTCTTGGAGAAACCTGGAATGTGGGAAATGTTTGTTGGGAGCAGTTTGGCAGTTGGATATGCCTCAATTATCGATGAAAGACTACGTATATTGGAAAAAACGGTATAATCATCTTATAATTCGGAACGAAATAAAACTGAGAATAAAATCAGTTGATGATAGGTTGTTTCTCCTCTTCTCTGTTAATAGACTCTTTAATCTCAGTTGGAGCAATCTCCAATTTGCCTAACTTATCCACAAGATCATCAGTTGATGAACCTTGTTTCTTGGCTTTGCTTTGTTCGTCTTTCAAAATGGCTTCAAATTCCTCATCAATCTCTGATTCATCAATTGTATCACCATTGACATGGAACAATTCATCTGATATTTCATCTGCTTTGGTCTTTTCCGCCTCAAGTTCATCCATGATACGTTCAACTCTTTCAATACCACCAATTTGGGTGTTCAAACCTTTTAGAACAGAAGTACCCTTCTCCAAGGCAGAAACCAATTGGATGTTTGTTGATGATTGGTCAATTTTGAAAATTACAGACTCCAGTTGATTTAATGATGTAAGCTGTTGATTCAATGAATGCTCTGCAATCTTCTTGGACCTCAGTAAGTTCTTCGATAGCTCTTTGTTACCATTCTTTAGGGAAGCCTTTAGCTTGATCTGTACAGACTCAATTTTCTCTGCCAGTTCTTCATTTTTACTTGTGATCATATCAACGGTTGATTTTAAATGAGAAATACTAATGTCTTCATCAGTGACGTCTTTTGAACCGAATTTGATGACATTATCTCTTCTCTTGATCTTACCAACATCTCTTTCCAAATATTTCAACAACACATCAAAATCAAGATCCGAGACCCTAACATTATATCCATCTAATAAGATTTTCTCCGTCCTTAAGTAATTCTTCAACTGTTCAGAGGTGAAAACCAATTTCGAAACAGCATCTCCCTTAGCTCCTAGCTTTTGTGTCAATTGTGTAGTAAATGCTTCAAGAATCTTCTTCGAGATTAGCTTGTCAGGCTTCAATAAAGTCTTCTTATCACTTAACTTATAACTTGTATCCCACAAATATTTGTTTACCGTCCAACTCAACAACGGCCTTACCCACTTTGTGGTGTATATGCTTTCTTGTCTATTAATGAACTGGGTATACGGTATCAAATCGCCATTTTTGATTTGTTGTTCAAGCACATACGACAATGCTTGGGGCTTACCTTGACCAGGAACAACCAAAGCATCTAGCAAACCCTCAGTGTTAAGTAAAAACGAGTCTTTTAATAGCTGTTTTTGAAACAGATCATTAATAAGGGAATTCCAGGCAACAAGATTTGCCTCAAACCCATCCGGATTCACTTCTTTCAAAGGAGTAAAGTCTGAATAAAGTGACACCAACCTTGAACTGGTAAATAGAGGATGATTTACCACAAAGTCACGTAGGTTTGACATGTTTTTTTTTAGTTGTTGTTCTTTTAGGTGATGAGGTATGCTTCTTTATTGTTGTTATTGATCTTTTTTTTTTTGTTTTGTTTTTGACAGAAAACAGACACTTGAAACATCATAATGATCTTACAAGAACCGTTAAGAATGGGCCAATTTGAAGACGTTTTGATACACTTGAAAGAGGTAAATTCTGGCTCTAGTATTAACAATGAACAAATGATAAAAGTTGCTGACAGAATCTCAATTGATAAGGCTCTTGTTGGTGAGAATGGCGAAGAAATTGCACTGATCTTGAAAGAGATGGTGGCAATTTTATACCATGACGGTTTACAAATCGAATCCTATGAGGGAATTTTGCTGTTGTTGGACGCTATTTTGGGGTCATTGGACTTTGATGTGATCATTCAGATCCTACCTTTTGACCTTCTCATTGAGGCTTTGAACTCTGAGAATGAGAAAACACAAATCTTGTCATTGAAGGTGTGCATTAAGGCTCAACCACTTGACATTATTGCTAATACGGAGGTCATTCCAAGACTGATCGAGATCTTAAGTCACAAAAATACAAACATCAACGTTGTCAGTGAAATTGAGAAGTCTATTGATACCTTCTTGAGAAACCAACTGATTAGAAGAAGGATTCAAAGCGAATATGTGATCTCAGTGCTAACTAAGATGAGCGTCTCTAAAGATACACTTATCAAGACAAGACTTTTGAATTTAATGGTACAGCTTCTGCCTTTTGTACAAGAACATGAGATACCTGAAAGGTTGTACTTGTTCAATGACTTCATCAGTGATGATCCTTTATACACTTTAAACTTGATCAAGTATTATGAAGATTTGCTTATAGTCATTGATAGCAATCTACAGAAGGAATGGTTATTCGAAAAGATCAAACCACATTTGGAATTTCTTGCTAAATTATATTCCAACAGAGATCAGTATACTGACATTGAATTCTTTGCTTTGGGATCAATTTATCAACTTTTTGCCAAAATTTCTTACTATTCACCTGAGTTTTTCTATGAACTTGATACGAAGTACATCAAAATTACCAAAAGGGACTTTGATCTTTTGGTTAGAGTGAACCCATCATACCTTTCCCATCATTACAGGCAAACGATTCAAGAAATTGCCATCGTTGCAGAAAACGTCCCATTGATTAGACATCTAACACGTGATTCAGAATCATTCCAACTTGCTATTGCTTCAAGAGTCACTTCATCACAGTTAATAAGACTACCGTATTTGGAGTTCATTGCCATCTTGATAGAGCTCAGTCATCATGACTATAGTTGCCGTTTTCTACTCCATGAGTTACCACAGGTGATGAATAAACTATTGAAAGGTGAAGGGATAATTGAAACTGAGAGTTATACATTAAGGAGAGATACATTGGCCAATTTGAACAGCCTGACAGACGATGAACTAAACATTTGGGGCCCTGCAGTGAGAAGTGAGTATTCAAGAATCATCAACGGGGACTCTTCCACACCTGATGTCCGGATATTCGATGGTATAGCTTAAGAA
Organism: Taiozyma dajiaensis; assembly: GCA_030579075.1. Lineage (NCBI taxonomy): Eukaryota > Fungi > Ascomycota > Saccharomycetes > Phaffomycetales > Wickerhamomycetaceae > Taiozyma > Taiozyma dajiaensis. The sequence continues at coordinate 49,282 of JAKUAB010000021.1, forward strand.
GCTGGTCCTTACATGGACTCTTATGAAGTTACGATTGTGTATTTATGTATGTAAAACCCCAGCAATTTGAGTCCAAGGAATGAAACGGAATCGCTTAAATTTCCAATCATAGATTCTCATCCTTTAATCTTTAAAGGTTCGATGATGTCATTGTTTTATAACAAAGCATAAAAAGATCAAAGAAAAAAAATCGTAAAGTTGCATAATAATTGAATAATTCTATTTTATAAACCAAAGCTGCTGTTCGTACAATTGAAGATAAACATATGAAAACATGTCTCTCTCTTTGAAAGAGCGTAAAGAGGCTTTTGTATCCAACTTATCCGGTGGTGAAATCGATGAAATCAACATTGTCACTTCATTGGCTGTTGTTGGCTATCTGTCTTGGAACTTGATCAACTCAAATACATCTTTGTTCAATAAAGACAATAAATGGCAATGGTCTAGTTTGATCTTGGACTTTATCCTGAATTGGCTGGTACTTTTACTGTCTATCACACTATATGCTAATAAGAGTTATACGCTGATGGCAGCCATTGTCATCCCAGTACTTTCCATTGTTCTGTTATACCATGACAAGACACCAAAGAACGACATCAAGAAAGAAACAAGAAAAAAACATAAAGAATTGACAGAAAAAACGTACTTACCAAAGAAACCATTCATCACAGCGTATAGAGGTGGTATGCTAATCATTACTGCATTAGCTATCTTGGCTGTAGACTTTCATGTCTTTCCAAGAAGATTTGCAAAAGTTGAAACTTGGGGTACTTCACTTATGGATCTAGGTGTTGGTTCATTTGTATTTTCAATGGGTATCGTTTCGATCAGAAGTACGATGATTGACAAGTTTAAGAACAAGAAGACTAATTACTTTGTCAGACTATGGAAGAGTGCTACGAGCTCTTTGACTCCATTAGCCCTGGGTCTATTAAGAGTGTTTTTCGTTAAAAGTCTTGATTATCAAGAACATGTCAGTGAATATGGTGTTCATTGGAACTTTTTTGTCACATTGGTGCTTGTTGGTCCGCTTTCCATCTTATTAGAACCTTTGTTCTATGTTTTACCAAGATTTCTTGTTGCCATTGTCATTTCCTTGATTTATGAATACAATATTGTTGACACTGAAGGTTTCTTGAAATATTTGTTACTTGCTCCAAGAGAAGACTTCATTAGTGCCAATAGGGAAGGCATTTTTTCACTGATTGGTTATTTAGCCATCTTCTTAGCAGGTCAGTCAACTGGTTATTACTTACTACCTTCTATTCCAACAAAGAAGAACCTCTTCAGTTTATCCACTAGGGACCAAATCATCAAACAAAAGACAGAAAAATGGTCTCTTCTGGATAAACTTTTCACTTTATCTCCAATCCAGGGTCTTTTCATTTGGTTTGTGACATACTTCTTTTTCTTCCTCTTGGTTGACATTGAACATGACTACACTTGTTCAAGAAGATTTGCCAACTTCCCCTATGTTTTATGGGTCTGTGCTTATAACACTGGTGCCTTGTTATTATACGCCATTGTGGAAAAAGTATTTGGTGTGGGAGATTCAGAACCATACGAAGACAGAATTCCAATTAGTTTGGATGCTATCAACTCCAATGGTATGATTCTTTTCTTAATAGCCAATATTTCCACCGGGTTAGTGAACATGACTATCAACACACTGGATGCTAACATCGCAACCTCAATGGCTGTTCTTATAGGCTACTCTGCATGGATCGCCACTATTGGTGCTGTTCTTTATCATAGAAAGATCTTTATCAAGATCTGAAGACAACAGAGTCAGAATCTTTCATCACTCATCAGAGTCAAAGAATACACAGAAACTTTTCTTCTCCTATTTGACTCGGCCTCCTTCGATATAGAAATCGTATTGTGCGTCCCTTACCGATTCCGAGTCTCAGAATTTTTTTTTTTTTTTTTTGGACCAGTATTTTTTTGCTTTTGACGCCTTTAAAGAGGGAGCGACAAGTTAGAAACATTTGGAAATATTGGAGACTGAGAAGTTGTTTTATTCTTTTCTTAATACTTTTAATTGTTTCCACCGTCAGATTTAAGTACAATCACCATGTTACGCTCTCAATTCCGTTCAATTGTCACTGCTAGAACAGTCTCAAGATCCTTCACCGTGAGTTTTTTACTTTGACACTACTCTTATATGTCGATATATTAACATAACTTCAAAAGAGATCTTATGCTGTTTCCAATAAAGCACAAGAACTACTTTCAAAATCCGTGTCTGAGATTGATCCAGAAATGGCTGAGATCTTGCAAAAGGAACGTACCAGACAGAAATCCTCAATCACTTTAATCCCATCTGAAAACTTCACTTCAAAGGCCGTTATGGATCTATTAGGTTCAGAAATGCAAAACAAATATTCAGAAGGTTATCCTGGAGAGCGTTATTACGGTGGTAATGAATTCATTGACCAAGCTGAATCCTTATGTCAAAAAAGAGCTCTTGAAGCTTTCGATCTAGATCCAACAAAATGGGGGGTTAATGTCCAATCATTATCAGGTGCCCCAGCTAATTTATACGCTTATTCTGCCATATTGAACACTCACGACAGACTAATGGGATTAGATTTACCACATGGTGGTCATTTATCTCATGGTTATCAAACTCCAACTACCAAGATCTCTTTCATCTCCAAATATTTTGAAACTTTACCATATAGATTGAATGAAGAAACTGGGTTGATCGATTATGATGCTCTTGAAAAGACTGCTGAGTTATACAGACCAAAAATCATTGTCGCTGGTGCTTCTGCTTACTCAAGAGTCATTGACTATGCTAGAATTAGAAAGATTGCTGATAAGATTAACGCCTACGTCCTTTGTGATATGGCTCATATTTCAGGTTTGGTTTCCGCTGGTGTCACTCAATCACCTTTCCCATACTCAGATATTGTCACCACTACTACTCATAAGTCCTTAAGAGGTCCAAGAGGTGCCATGATCTTCTTTAGAAAAGGTTTAAGAAAAACAACAAAGAAAGGTAAGGAAATCTTTTATGATTTAGAGAAAAAGATCAACTTCTCTGTGTTCCCAGCTCATCAAGGTGGTCCACATAATCACACCATTTCTGCTCTTGCTGTTGCCCTAAAGCAAGCTCAAACTCCAGAATATAAACAATACCAACAAAAAGTTGTTGAAAACGCTGCTCATTTCGCAAAATCTCTACAATCTAAAGGTTACAAATTAGTCTCAGATGGTACTGATACTCATTTGATCTTGATCGACTTACGCTCTAAGGAAATTGATGGTGCTAGACTTGAAGCTGTCTTGGAAAGAATAAACATCGCTGCTAACAAAAACACCATCCCAGGTGACAAATCTGCCCTTTTCCCATCAGGTTTAAGAGTTGGTACTCCAGCTATGACTACTCGTGGCTTTGAAGAAAAAGAATTTGACAAAGTCGTTGAATACATTGAAAGATCTGTCCAAATTGCAACTGATTTGAAATCAAAGGCTCAAGGTACTGATGCTAGAGCTTTATTAGTTGATTTTAAGAGATTGGCAGATGAATCCAGTGATGTCAAGGCATTAGCTGAAGAAGTTTCACAATGGGCTAATCAATACCCAGTTCCTGGTGACTTTAAATAGAACTAAACCTATTTCGATGAAACGACGTTCCTTTTTGAGTCTTTGCTTACGTAGAAAATCTATTATCTTCTTCTATTAATCTTTAAATTAAATATAATTGTTTGGGACAATTAGCCCATATGCTGGAATCTACAACCTTCTTCTGTACATGAACCATTCAATAGTTCAATTGGACATAGGCTCTTATCATCCAGAGGTGTTGTAGTGTCCAGATTTTTGAAACCAAGTGACTGGTAAGGAGTAAAACTGGATTTCTGAGTCTATATTAGTATGTTAGTATCTATCCATGATCAGTTGAGGATAACAATTAAAAAACATAGAGGTTCAAATAATAATTACCTTTGGAATCTTATGTATCGTATCCGTGGATACAAACTCATCATCATCATTACTATCGCAATCAGCTTCAGAGCTCTGGTCATGTACGTCAGTTTCTTGGATGACCTTTTGTTTCTTGTTCTTCATTTGACTCAAAAGCTTCTCTCTCAAGATCTTCTTTTTGGTTTCTATTTCAGAAAGAGACAACTCTTGCTTCTCTACACCTTCAAGTTCAATCAGTAATTCAACCAGTAAATCCTTTAACTTGTGGTGTTTAACAGGTTGTGTCCTCAAGTCGTTAATGACTTGTTGGTCATTCTCCTTGATGGTATTCAATTCTTTAATTTGATTTAACAAAATCTGTAACTTTTGCTCAACAGCTTTCATATTTAGATCTCTTCTTTCAATTTCTCTGTCCATGGTTTTCGATAATTTATCTGATTCTATCAATTCTTTACTCAAGGAATCTATTTTTTCTTTCAAATGCTGCTTTCTTGATCTAATCTCTTCCAAAGTGGAAACTTCAAGCTTCCTCTTATTAGAAGAGGAATCAATATCAGTCTTGGGGCTTGGATCATTGATTTTGGTCGCCACAGATGATGGAGCATTATCTGACTTATTCTCCTCGGCTTCTTCCACCTCATCATCATTCTCAGACTCATCTTCAGACTCATCTTCAGACTCATCTTCATCCGAGCTTTCCAAATCAATCACCAAGTTCTTTAACCAAGAAGGACTCTCAATCTCTCTTCTGTAAACTTTATGTTGGAATGTTGGTCTTGCCTTAAAATTCTGAAGTGGAGGAGCACTCAATGCCTTCTTTGAGTGTAAGGGTTGAGTTGAAATATGTGGAACCTTTAATGCAACAGGGACAGGCGGCACAGGAAAGTCCCATTTGCGATACCAACCAAACAAGAACTCACGGTTCACGCCCGATTGGCTAATTATCTCTTCAAATGTGTAACCTAAACTTCTAAGGTCCAAAATGGCCTCATACAGATCATCATTAGTAGGAGCAGGAGTAACTGTGGAATACGTCACCACTGGAGACTGGGATCGTGAGCGGCTCTTCTTCAAGGACTCAAGTACCGCTCTTCTCTTCAATTCTAACTCTGTGAGACCCACAGTATTCGTTGAACTCATCTTTTTTGAACCAAAACTTATTTAAAAATGAAGCAAACAGAGAAAATGAAGCACTAAAAAAAAGGAATAACTATCTAAAAAAGGTGAAAAAGGGGTCTCAAAGTATGTAGAAAACAGAACAAACCATAAAACGAGAAAATATCAAAAAATGGGGCCGTTAAAAAAGTTTGTTAGCCGCCGTTGTTAAACTTTTAAAACAATTTAAATTTGTTAATTTTAAAAGATTCTGTTTTTTTTATCTCCAAAGTTTTTTTTTTTTCTTTTCTTCTCTCTCATCTCATAAAATTCGCGAAAATCAGGTTAGTTTCCACTTAAAATTCATGAAGACAATAACACCAAAGGGTCTTCATATCGGAAGAATAATCGATTCAATTGGAGCTTCTCGGACATAAAGAGACATTGTCTTTTTGGAGTTATTTGAATATAGCATTAATTGTCTAAAGACTCTAATACTCCTCCCTCCACTCCTTGCATATCGTCCAATTCCCCCCAAAATGACATCTTTGAACGTTAATGAGAGTCGTCACAGTTCACAGTCCACAACAAGAACCATCCCTGGAATTTCAATGTCACCATCTAAAAAAAACAAGAAAGACAGAAACTCACAATACGGGAGACCTGTTGTCATTGTACCATCTGCTAGAGAATCTGTGTTTGGGAGTGTTATCGGTGCTAGAACTGCTGCTTTACCTTCATTTAAGGAAACTGGTCCTCCAGATCTTATTCACATCTCCAAATACAACAGGCAATCACAGAAAGAAGAAGGTGAATACCATTTCATTACTGGTGTTGATGTTTCCTCCGAGGTAGCACCAGTTGGTTACATCACTACATTGAATCTAAACCACTTCTCTGCAACGCTGAAGCACCCAACGATATTCACTTACTGTTCATACAACGTCATCTCTAAGTGCGACATCAGAATTAGATTAGAGTTCCCTAGTGACAATACCCTTGCCCCTCAATTCCAGTTGATCCCTAGTGACAGGAAGAAAAAGATGCTGAATGAGATAACACCCAAGATCTGGGATGAGTTGTTTGTCAGTGCCATTGTTAGATCTGTGATTATCAATCAAGATCGTGAGAGGAAAGTTCCAGGTTTGACAGAGAAAACGCTCTTTCAAACCAAGATCCAAGGTAAATTGATAATATCTAAACTTGTTAACTATTTGGACAAAGGTGCATTATTTGGTGCCGATCCTCTGGTGCAAAGACCAAGTAACAGAGAAAATTATCTTCTTGATGCTCTATACAAGATTGTTGATTTGAGTGGACTCTATGACTACACCATTGAACTGATCAAACAAAAGAATGACAACAACGATCTTGTTCTTGCAAAGTTACTATTGAAACAAGATAGGGAAGTCGATGCTATCAGATTGTTGTACAAAGCCGTTAAGGTGAACCCAAGAGACTCTTTACTCTTGACAGAACAAGTGAAATTTCTTCTATCCAAAGACAGAGGTTCATTAGCGTACCACACTGCATTAAAAGCTGTTGAATCTAATCCTGTAAGTTTCCAAAACTGGTATTATCTTGTTAAATCTCAGATTTTGAATAATGATATCAGTGGAGCCCTTATTTCATTAAACTCTGTTCCAATGTACAACGGGAGAGCAAAAGATTACTTTGGTGTTAACTCCAAAGATGTCATTGATAGACCATTACCAAATGAAGGTAAAGTAAAATTCTTGTGGGATGATGAACTTGTTGAAATTGTGGGATTTGACTCTGATAATATGATCAACTTTTTCCCACGTTTTGAAGTTCAGGCTGTTGATCCGGCTTTGCTTCGAGTCAATAGACAATCTTTGAGGGGAACACATAAGAAAGCTTATGAATTGCTGATTCTAATCATCAATCGTATTGGTTGGGATGGGTTATTAAAGTACAGGTCTGATGTGTTCATCATGGATGAAGAGTATAAAAACTCATCAACCTTAACTTTGAACTCGCAACCACAAACTTTAGATTTTAGAAAGAAAAGGATGTGTGAGAAATGGTTAGATGATTTATTCTTAATCTTATACGAAGATCTTAGAGTTGTTCTGATCGTTGAGAATGAACTTAACGGCCAACAACAATTGAAACATAGTGCTCTGGAATGGGAACTGATTGGTTTAACCGCATACAGAAGTGGTCACTACAGAAACGCTGTTGCGTCTTTAAGAACTACGTTAAGTGCCAAGTTTGATATTGTTTCTGCCATTGCATTGTTGAATCTATGGAGTGATAGATTCTTTGATAAAGAATTCCAAGTGTTCAATAGGGTTAATCCAAATGGTGATTTTGACATAACTCTTGATCAATTGTTACAAATAGTTGGCCAGATTATCAGTTATAACGTCAGGTTCTACAATGAGTTTCAACTAGAAGTGTTGCAATTCCTAAAGAAATTGTTATCAAGATTTGACACTGACTACATAAAGAACAAGATCCAAGTTCTCTTTGAAAACAATAATAATGACTATAAAAACTCTGGTGTGATCCCACCGTTTGACAAACTTGTGCTATTAGTTGAGACGCTTAAATGAACATAACAACCAATAGGCTTGACCTGTTGTAGCACATATATATATCTATACATATAGTACAAGTTGTACAAGTACAAAAATAAGCTGGATTCACTCATGATATTAGTGTAACCTCCTTCATAGTGCCCCTACCATGAAAACTCTGGTTCGCGCCACCCAGCAAAATTTTCTCTTTGTCACTTGACGAAATTAGAAAAAAAGGATGAGAGACTTGGGCCTAAAACCAGTGAATCCACATCAATTCTGTAATTGAATCCTTTATTTGCTGCTGCTTGTTTTGCCACAGCCCGCAATTCCCACCAGATTCGTCATTTGCGTGGAATTCAGACTTGAATTGACTTTTTTAATTGTGATTCTTCCCATTATCTTTCCCTCTTTTTGGGTTCTTTTGAATTACAGCTAATTTTACCTTAATTACTGAGTACTAATTGTGAAAATTGTGCACAGGTTTTGTTTTCTTGTGATTGGTGCTGACCATTGATTGCTCTCCATCGTCATTAGACCTAGGTGCCATTAAGACTTAGTTTAACCCACATTTCTCCACTTTTTCATACAACGTTCCTACATTATTCTTCGTTTTCACAGCTTCAGGGTCTGATTGATTTCAACAAGGTTGTTTATTCACAAGTTTTACCATTTCTGTTTTCTTGCATTCGCATCGATACATTTCTTTCATTCACATCTGCATCCAATTCAACTACCATCAATTTGGATGATTATTTCATTTTTTTGCTCTTTTTAAAATCATTCACAAACAACCATAAACATGTCCGGATCCTTTTGGAGATTTGGAAATGGATACAATGATGTGTCAAGTATAAACACACTACTTGAAGATGGTTTTCTAGAGAAGAACAAGAAGTCCGGTGACGATCACCACCAGAGGCAAAGCTCCATCTCGTCTTCGGACTCTGATGATTCACAATATAAGATCAATGATGATACAATTGATGAAAGAGATGAAGATGGCAATGTCATCCCCAATATAGAAATCTTAGGGAAACTGCTCGATGAGCAAGACTTGTTAGATGAATTAGCCGGCTCGAATATCAAATTAATTCAGTATCTAAGACATCGGGAAGTGTTGGACAAGTTGATTGATTACATCATTACTGCTGAGGAAGAAATTGATGACAATGAAGATAAGAACAACAACAACAACACAAGTAATGAGATTAATGAGAATGAGGATGAAAAAGAAGAAGATAATAATAAAGGTGAAGCTCCATCGAATAATGAAAGTGAAAGCTCCGATTCTGACTCTGATGACATGCAACAATTTGAAGATCAAAAGGAAACTCCACAAGAAGCACATGCTCGAAGAGCGCAGGTTGCTGCTGAAATTCTAAGTTTTGATGCCTGGTCTTTGACAGACTCGTTCATGGATAACCAAGATTTGTTGAGTAAATTATGGAGTATCTTGGATAAAGAAAGTCCGTTGTCAATGGTTCTTTCCACTTATTTCATGAAGATTAATGAACACTTACTCGACATGAAGATTGATGAGATGCTGAGTTTTTTGCTTACTCAGATCAACATTGTTGATAGGTTTTTAAAGCACATTGATAACCCACCATTGATGGATTTCTTGTTGAAGGTGATAAGCACAGATAAACCAGATAGTCCTTCAGGTATTATCGATTTATTGAAAGAGCAAGACCTAATTACCAAGTTGGTTTCGTTCCTGGATCCAAAGATTCCATCAGGTACCCAAAGTGCAGCTGCGGATTTCATCAAAGCGTATGTTGCCATCAGTGCAAACTCAAACGCTGACAATTCCACTATTGGGCCTAATGAAATGACAAGAGAGTTAGTGTCTGAGCCAATCATGGAGAAACTATCTGATTTCATGTTGCATGGTGGCACTTCATTATCTAATGGTGTTGCCATCATCATTGAGATCATTAGAAAGAACAACTCAGATTACGATTTTATCCAAGTCTTATTTATAACCACTGAATCTCATCCACCTACTTCAAGGGATCCTATCTATTTAGGAAACCTAATTAGAGTGTTTTCAAAGAAGGTTGCCAAATTTGCCAAGATGCTGAGAGATTCCAAACTACCTGACTTACAAACCCCATTTGGCACTATTGAACCTTTGGGTTTCGAAAGATTCAAAATTTGTGAAATGATTGCTGAACTACTTCATTGTTCCAATATGGGGTTGCTCAATGATGCTTCCGGTGAGGAAATTGTTCGTGAGCGTGATTTGGAAAGAATTAGAGTCATTTCATTGGAAAAACAGAATAATGCTGATAACACTGAGTTTGAAGATGATATTGATAATGAGGCTTCAAGAGATATTCAAAACCTACGTGTTTCCTCTCCGTCTGCTAAATCCGAAGATGTTGCGGAGACCGAAGAGAATGATGTTAAAGAGAACCTCAATACAGAGAATGTTTTGGAAAGTGAAAGTGAGGCTGAAGCCATCCCAACAAAGAAAGACGAGAAAGATCTCTCATTGCCTGAAAAAGAGAATCGTATCTTGGAATCGGAACCAGATTCTGATGATGTTGACGCCACTTCTGACTTACAATACGATGAACATGAACTGCAAATGAGAAAAGAACGTGTTGTCGGTGATCAGTTGAAGATTGCCCTAGCTGACAATTCTGTTATATTAACCATCCTAAAGATGTTTTTCCACTTTCCATGGAATAACTTCCTTCATAATGTTGTGTTTGACATTGTCCAGCAGATCTTGAATGGTTCAATGGAGGTTGGTTACAACAAGTACTTGGCCATTGATATCTTTGGCCGCGGTGACATTACCAAGTTGATCATTGATGGTCAAAAGAAGTGTGAAGATTACGAAGTGGAAACTGGTTTGAGACTAGGATACATGGGTCATTTGACTTTAATTGCTGAAGAAGTTGTCAAATTCACTGCATTATATCCACCAAGTTCTATTCACAAGATCGTGCTAGACGCTGTTTCAACTCAAGAATGGACCATCTACGTGACTGAGACTTTGGTTGAAACTAGGGAGAAGTACAATGCCCTATTAGGTGGTGGCGTGGAAGGTGAAGGCGAAGTTCAATCTGAAGGTCAAGGAGAAGGTGATGACTCTGAAGAAGGTCAAAAGCTAATTCTGGATCCAAACATTGATCACGACCTCGCCGGTTCCGTTTATGAAGACAAAAAGGAAGGTGAGGATGCTGGTGATGGTCAATTCTCAAGATACATGTCTCTACAATTGACCAATGATCTCCCTGATAAGTTTGGTTCATCAGACGAAGACGACGATGAAGATGATTTGGTGGGTTGGACCCAAAGTAATTACGGTAATCAAGTCCATCAACCTTCCCACCAAAGTCAGTATCATATCATGAATGATGACGAAGACGATTACGTTGATCCGAATGACGATGGCCAATCATATACAAAGAAGGATCATCCATTATACAGCAACATGATGTCTCCAGTGGAAGACAGATCTGGATATGTTGAAGATGACGATGAAGATGAAGAGGAGTATTCCGATGGTGAAGATGAAAATACTGATGGTACAGGTTTGACACGTAGCAAAAGTAACACGGAATTGAACTGGGATGAAGAAGAACAGCAAAGAATCATGAATATGAGCAATTACATTAAGAATCACACCCATGATAATGAATAATGATGCTGCCCTACAACCACGAACACACACACACACACACACACACACACAAACACACACATTTAATGTTGTATGATACGAATTATGAAAGAACAACAGTTTTATTTGTCTTTACGTTTCACCTTTTTATATACATCCATGATCATTGTATTACTCTTTTTAATACTTACGACAGAGCTATTCTATGCACTAATACATATTCATTTTGTTACATTATGTTACATTTATATATCCACCCTTAACTTGTATACACGCGTTTTCGGAGAATAAAGAAAAATGATTGAAAAATACATCTTTCAACCCAACAGATTTCATCATCATCAAACACAATGACCACCAAGAAAGAAGCTCCTCGTGCTAATGAATGGGCACGCTACTTGATATCCTACAACCAGCTCTCCGGTATGCTTTGGGGGCTGGTGCTGTTAAACACCGTGCTGCAGGCTGTCGCCATTGGTCAACCTGAAATGTTTAGTAACACCAAGTTTGTCATAATCAGTGTGCAAACGTTGGCCATCGTCGAGATCTATAACTCCTTAGCCGGTATTGTCAAGTCTCCGCTACTAACTACTGTCTCCCAAGTCGCTTCAAGACTTCTAATTGTCTACGGCGTCTTCCTAGTTCTTCCAAACTCACCAGCTAACAAGCACTGGGCCTATATCACTGTGTGTCTAGCCTGGTCCGTCACCGAAGTCGTTCGTTACTTCTACTACGCGCAAAACATCATTAACGGGGGAAATCCATCTGCTGTTTTGACCTGGTTGAGATATAACTTGTTCTTTGTTCTTTACCCAGCTGGTGTTGCTTCTGAATTGACCTTGGTTTACTTGTCTCTTGATGAAGCTGAAAAGGTCGTTGGTACCTGGTACAAATGGTTGTTTGTCGTTGTTTTCGGTATCTACGTCCCAGGTTTTTACACCTTGTTCACTCACATGATCAAACAAAGATCAAAAGCCATGAAGGCTTTAAAAACTGAATAAATGAGCAGCTAATCGCCTGTGGTGGATGTAGTTAAAGAGCTTTTCCCGAGGTTGTACTGTGGAGCCCGACTCGGCAAGGTTTCGAGCCCCGACCAAATTTTCAAACTTTTTTTTTTCAATTAGTTGAGGATTTGGTAGTATTCAAACATCAATTTGAAGAAAGTTTAAGAAACAACTACAGCTCCCTTCATCTTCACTCCATGAATTTTCTTCGCCTAACCTCACAGTCTCTAAAGTCTGTTAGAACCCCAGTCACATCTCAATTCCTGCGCCAATCGACTGTGGTAAGACCCTCATTAGCTTCCACACTACGTCCTTTCAGTGTCTCCACCATCAAGTACCAAAAACAAATAGAAACCGAAAAAACACCATCCACCTCATCTCAAGTCCCAGACCTGACTCCCCTTAAACTGGAAGGTGACCTATACGCTGTCATCAAAGTGCACAACAACCCGTTCTTAGTGACAGAAGGTGACAAGGTAATCTTGCCATACAAATTGAAGCATGCCCAAGTCGGTGATGTCTTGAACTTTCACAGCGTTACCACCATCGGTAGTCGTAACTACACATACACTGATAAGTTGATTGACCCATCTCTTTATGAGATCAAGGCCGTTGTGCTAGAAAAGACCAAGTTGCCAATGAGAGTTAGAGAAATCACAAAGAGAAGACAAAGAAAAGTACGTCATGCCATCTCTAAGCCTGATAGAACCATTCTAAGAATAACTAAGATAGAGTTGAAATGAGTGCCTCTGTATATAACTTGCTAATATCATGTATTTAGGGATTATGTCTTAGTAGTAGAATTGTTGCTGGATGTTTCGACCTTGAACCAGTTAAAGACTTCAAAATAATCGGTAGTTAGAACTTAGCAGGTATTCCGCTCTCGCTCCTTTCTTGATATCAGAAGCAGCCAGTAGTACATTGTCTTTCTTGCATTTCTTACTCATGTCATTTTCTATCAATCAATATGACGTTGAGAAGCTTCAAAGCGACTGAAAAACAAAAGTATTGCCTTACGCTTGAATCAACCCTACACTTCACTCACTCACTCAAATAAGCCATTCAGTCGCCAATGTCCAAGGACAACGACTTCCACACGCTCAACGAAGGCGACGACGAACTGCCAGAGTTTCTAAGCGGGCAGGTTCCAGTTTATGGTCAAACCACCCACCTGAACGTCAGTCGAGACGGACCTGAGAGCCCTTACATGCCTGCTAAGCAACTGCGTCAAACCAATACCAGTGCCCACTCAGACGACACATCCAACAACTCACGCTCTAAGCATAGGATCAGTCACAAGCCAGACACTTCAGTGGATAGCAAGTCGTCCCGCTTTAGTTTTGAACTTAAGGAGAGTACCGGTGATGACGAATCACAACCAATCTACACACAGCCCACAGAGATACAGGGCCCATTGACCTCACACGACCTCTCCCTATCGATATCTGAGCACAAAAACACCAGTATAGACAACCTCTCCTTCCATACGGCCAATTCGGAAAGTTTCAATTACCACGAGAGTTCCACGCCGTCTAAACTCGCTACGAACAATCCATCACCAAAGATCCCACTGACATTAGAGACATCCACGCCCAACAAGACTAACAACGAGCTATACGATTCGCCGGAAAGCTCCAGCAAGAAAAACAGTTTCAGCTTCTTGAACTCCAGTGGTTTCCATGCTGAATCTCCTCTCGTGTCAACAAAGCACCCTATTGAAAAGGTACAGAGAAGTTCACCACACAGTCGAAACTCTTCAATTTCATGGCAAGTTGAGATTCCTGACGAATGGACTATTGAACGTGTCGTATTTTGGCTGGATCTATATCAATTCAATGATACTTGGATTCACACATTCACCAAAAATGACTTGTTTGGTGAGAGATTCTTGAACTTGACTAATTATGAGAACTTGAAGCAGTATAAGAGCAAACTTTCCACGGCTAATGACTCCACACAATCACGCTTTATCCATTTACTGAGAAAGACATTAGGTCGTTCTTCTTCAATCACCACCATCAGTGCCACCTCTCCAGGTGAGAGTGTTTCTTCAATTAACACTGCTGATTCAAGCCCAAAATTATTTGATGGCATCAAAACAAGAACGAGGTCCACCTCAGAGAGTTGTCCAATGACAGAGAAATTGATCACTTCACTGTCTTCACCAGCCCTAGATAAGTTAGATGATACCCCAATCAGTGCCCATCCAAGAAATCAGATCAGAAGAAGAACCTCACAAAGAAGACCAATGTCCAGTATTGAAACCACTAAAGGTTCCTGGAATATCCCACCTGCATCTCCATCCATCAATCACGGTTTCTTTAAGAGGCAACATAATTCATCAACCTCCTCTGAATCCTCTTTCATCACCTCATTATTCACATCTAGCTCATCCCATCTACCACAATCTCAAGAGGAGAAAAGGCAGTCCACACATGAATCCAAGGGGATCCTTTCGAAGTTCAGAAAGAGGAATGAAAAAATGAAAAATGCAGGTAGGGAGGTCTCATCCCCAATCAGTCCTGTGTCAGCTGGCACTGAGCGCTCATTTCACTCATCCGAAAAATCGGAACCAAGAAAGTCTGTCGACGCTTACAGAAGTTCAATTTCATCAGCAAACACTCATGAGCCACCGCTATTCATTGATCGCAAGTTCCAACCCGTTCCACAAAATAAGAACAGTGATAAGTACATTTTGGTAACTACTGACAACATCTATTTTAGACCTGTCAACATTGGTCAATGCCAAAGTGTTGAAATGTTTAAGAGATCATTGATGGATCAATTCTTCCCGAATTTGACTAGTCTCAATATTCATTTAACAGATTTTGGAGCAAGTGTGGGAGGAGCATTGGATGACTCAACTTTGGAACAGATTGTGAATCACAATTTTAATGGTATCAATGCCAAGTTCTTGATCAATTCACCAGATGCTCCAGTTTCAACCATGAGCTCATCATTGGCTTCAACTTCGGATTCGCAATCTTTGGGTAGTAAAGAAGATAGGTTTTATCCAAACACACCCCAACACTTCTATGAATCCACAATTGTTAAATCAGCACAGGTTGATTATTTGAACTTCAAAGATTACAGCCAACAACAAGCCACATCTACAATTGCTTTGGAATCCACTAGCGATCCTCAATCTTCTGGCTCAAGCAACACATACTCCACTACTTCCACTACTGCCACTTCTGTTCCGCCTACTCTGTTGACAAGACCATCACTATCATCATTGTCAAGAAAGAAACCAACAGAGACAAGTACTTTCAGAGTCATCAGACCAACGGAGAAAGGCGAGATTAATTTTGACAAGCGAAGAGAATCTCCATACTCAAGCAAATCAAGTTTTGTCGCTAAGAGATCCGCACCACCTCCACCCAAAAAAGTTGATGGTCAAAGACCGCCAACCATCAGAATCGACTCTAAATTAGCCTTAATCCCAAATTTGGAACCTGTCAAGGAATCTGTGAGCAGCGAGGGGACGTATATCTCACCATATACCCCTGGTTCAAGTAACACATTGATACCCGAACCCTACAAAGGTGGCTCTGTGTCACCTGCCTCCCGAAAGACCTTTGATTCTATTATTGATGATGAAACTGCACTTAGATCGCAATCAATCTCTAGAGCTTATTCGACCGCCTCATTCAAGAGAAGCGACACTTTTAAAGAGAACTTCATCTCATTCGATGATGCTCCTTTACTTGATGATGACTCTGAAGATGGTAATTCTGACGATGGGTTCTGGGCTAAGGCTCCCACAGATACCAAAAGCAGCGGGTCTTCAACCATGTCGGAGATGGTTGTTAGACCGGCACCTGAAGTGTTGTATGAGAACTTGGAGAAGTTCTTTCCAGATGCAGACTTGGATCGTCCAGTTATTGATGTCAGTACGCCACCTTCATCACCATTAAATGACAAGACCATTCAACAGCAAAAGCAACAACAACAAAATAAACAAAATGTTTCAGAACCAACAAGAGTCAAAAGAGTTGTTAGCAGCTCAAGTGAAGCCATGGAAAAATTAAATAAGCCACAAAGAATGAAGACCATCCGTGCTGTAGCAAGAGAGGCAGGTGAAGCAAGAAAAAGAGACTCAATCAGACGTACTTCCAACACTGGTACATCATTGGTGAGAAGACAAAGTACAAAGATGTGGGGGCGTAAGGCTGTGGAAGTAAAGCCTGGCCATAAGCAATATATCAGCAAGTTGAGAAAAGACAAGAATGATGATATCAAGGAATTCTCATGGATCAAAGGTGAACTTATTGGTAAAGGTACTTTTGGTAATGTCCACATTGCATTAAATGTCACCACTGGTGAAATGATCGCTGTGAAACAAGTCTCTATACCATCTGTAAGAGGTCGTGAGAATCCAAGGGTTTTTGATGTGATTGATGCCCTACGATCCGAAGTTGACACTTTGAAAGATCTGGATCATTTGAATATTGTGCAATACTTGGGTTTTGAAAAGACTGAGAGAGAATACAATTTGTTCCTAGAGTATGTTGCTGGTGGGTCTGTTGCCTCCTGTCTGAGACTATATGGTCGCTTTGAAGAACCTTTGATAAAATCTTTGACTTCACAGGTGATCTCCGGTTTGTCATACCTACACTCAAGAGGTATCCTACATCGTGATATGAAAGCAGATAATGTACTACTGGACCTTGACGGTGTTTGTAAAATTTCTGATTTTGGTATCTCCAAGAAGTCTAATGACATTTATGAAAATGATGCCGGGATGTCTATGCAAGGTACTATTTTCTGGATGGCGCCAGAAGTCGTTGACAGTCGTGGGGCTGGTTACTCTGCCAAAGTTGACATTTGGTCTGTTGGTTGTGTTGTGTTAGAGATGTTTGCTGGTAGAAGACCTTGGTCCAATTTGGAAGCTATCCCAGCAATGTTAAAGATTGGGAAATCCAAGGCAGCGCCACCAATTCCTGAAGACACTCTTCCATTCGTATCTCATGATGGTCGCCAGTTCCTTGATGAGTGTTTCATAACAGATCCAAAGCAAAGACCAACAGCTCAGATGCTTTGTGGTGATCCTTTCTGTCGTGTTGATCCATGGTTTGATTTCTCAAAGACCAAACTAAGTCAATCTATTAGAGCCAACATGAAAAAAATGCAAATGTGATACGATATATAGACGTTTACAATACCTACCCCCTTATTATCAACGTTGATTAAAAAGCATGAATATATATAATCATCTGTACTCCGTGCCAGCACTTTTCTTAAAAGTACTACTATCGCTATTATGATCTTTGGGTGTATTTCCGTCTGATTTGTTTTCTTTCTCATCTTCTAGACGTTCGATCTCCTCAGTGACTAATGACTCCATTTTGCTGAACAGTAAGAACAGTAAATAATTAGGTTCACTAATGGGAAACCTCAAAGGTGATTCATCACTTAACCAGAACAAATTATTATTCAGCCCCATCGCATCAACCTCATCATCTTCAAGTTCAAGTAGTTGTACAACTGTATTCCACTGTTTGTATCCGTATCTTTTCGATGGCAAGTCTTTGGATTCCACAACCAATTTTTTCATACCTTGCAGAACTTGCTTTCTGGTATACACGTTCTTCTCTCTTCTTGAAACCATGGACATAATTTCACCAACAGTTCTTTGTTCATCCATATCTAAATCCTCTTCACTTCGGTCTTGAATATAGGCTTCAATGTCAGCAGTTGCTCCAGGCCTGTTTCTGTTGAATATCTTCACGATGATTTTTATTGATATACCAGACATGGCAATGCTATAGACAGTGTCACCAACACTTGAGATCAGGGCAGTCATTAATGGAACGGCACCAAGGGCCCAGATTATGAAGATTGGTCTACCTGCGTTTGACTTTGGAGCAAAATCACCATACCCAATGGTCAACAAACATAAGAAGCAAAAATAAACAGCATCGAAATAAGACCAGTCATCCTCTGTTAAGTGGAATATCAGAGCACCAATAAGCCAGAAACAAATGAAGATTATGATAGTCATTAGCGAGTGGTGCCTATTCTGACTTATTCTTGCTTGTCTTCTAATCGACCTCATTAGATCAAAGGAGTCTACTTGAGAGACTTTCAATTCTTCATCTTGAATCTTCTTCAGTAGTTGCCTTCTATGAATCTCAACTTGGTTCCAAAACAGAACTGGCCGAGCCTTGGAAGACAGCATGGATCTAATCATAGCAATAATCAAAGCCAAGATAACGACACCTGTCAAGGAATAAATCAGGGAGAGGGCCCTGGCACCGTTTGTTTTTGGAATAATGTCCCCTAGGCCTATCGTCAGCAATGATACAATACAATAGTATAATGCGTTCCCGTATGAGTGATTCATTAGCTTTGAAAACACAGCAGCACCCCAAACGAACCAAACCGCAAGCAAGAAGGCATATATGATCAATCCTCTTTCAGTATTTGTTAGATTGAAATCAGGGGGGTATTTCCCCATTAAGTACCCCAAGAAATTGATCATACATAAACCACAACAGCCAGAATATAGGACAATAGTGATGACAGCAAACCAGAATCCCTCAGTCTTTCCATAGCCCTCAACAACATAGTATTGGTGGTTCGCCAATAGGACGGCTACTAACAAGAAGGCACTGGCGCTAAAGAACCCCAGAATCGACACAACCTGACAAATCTTGTAGCTGACTCTTCTACCAAAATTCAAAATGATACTGATATTACCAATTGCACCCATTGCCAGCGACAGGCTGTTTAGAGCAAGGATATTAGTGTCGTCTTTAACAATTTTATCTGTGTCTGGATCACTCCGCCAATTGGTAACAAGGCCAGCAATGGAGACCATGTTGGCCATAGGGCACAGGCAGGCAGTGAGAATGGGCAGATATGTAAATACCACAAACCAAAAGGCGAACATAGGCGAGCCTTCCTCGACATTAAGATCTGTAATCTTAGACTTATCCACGTTCAAGGTCAACTGCGGGATATCCTCATAACGCTGTGACAACGTTGTTTTAGCTGGTAAATTTTCGCTTCTGTTTCGATGCCGGAGTCCACAGGGGTAGCTAGCGCCTATATAAGACCTTGGCTTGTTCATTTTGAAGGTTTTAAGTGATTTGATGGTGTTTGCGTTTACTGTGTTGATCTTTTGATCTTTCTTTCTCTCTCTTAGTGACACATTAAAGAAAAATGCTCGGCTTTAAAATGTTTCGATTCATGGTGCGGGACATTAACAGACGACTTCTTAGGGCACAAAAAATAGACTATTACTCATTTCAGATTCTAAGGCTCGTAATGCTCACTATTTTATGGCAAACTTGCCGACGTACATGAAACTATATGTAATTGCAAACACCACCCGAGCCAGCTGTTCAGACACGTCTTCGTCTCATGCCAAGGGTCTTTCTTTTCTTAGCAGCCGTTCTATTTCCTTGGGCACTAGTAGGGCCATTCTCATCATTATTCGCTCCTGCCACTGGTCTGAACACTGGTATTTTCCCCGGTGATTGGGAAGGTAGTTTATGAGGAATCCTCATGTTTTCTATCAAAGTCAGTACTTTACCAGCCCTTTCGACGTCCTTGTAAGGTATGTATGGTGGTGCCTTGGAGGACTTTTGGTTAGAGTAGTGGATGCCATGAGTTGGTATAGATCGAATTTTACCACCCTGATATCTTCCAGTACTGTATGAGAGTGAGGTAACAAAGTTCTCATCATCATTGTCGTCATGAAGTCCCCTCCTTAGCGCGTGTTTCTCTGTTTTATAACGCTGATACTCTTGACAGTGGGCATCCAGGATATTAGCACCTGGGGCAGGAGCGCCAACAATCTTATACAGCTTCGTCAATTCATTGCGATTCTTCAAGGCCATTTGCTTCTGTACAACAGCACTTTGAGTTCTTCCACTCAAAAATCTAGACTCAGTCTGATCACTGTTCATTCTTGGACCTGATGACAAGTAGAGTAGGTGCTTAGCTCTAGTAGTGGAGACATAGAACACTCTTCTCTCTTCTTCAAGTTCATCATAACCTCTCACTTCTTCTTCAACAACAGCCTGGTGCAATGAAGGTAATGTACCATCTAGCAACCCAGGAATGAAGACAACTGGCCATTCAAGTCCCTTAGCGGCATGTATTGTGGAAATAGAGACTTTACCTTGTGCTCCATCTTGTTTTTTGTTATCCTGAATTAGATACAAGTCCACCGACGTGATGAATTTCTGTAAGTAGGAATCTTCGGGTTGAACTTCCAAAATATCTTCAACATCGTCATCGTTCACATATAACTCTTGTTCATCTTCGGGATTGAATTCTTCAAGCTGTAATCTTACTTCAGCAACATTATCTTTCTTCTCTTTGTTATCTTTAAACAACTCCAAAAAAACTGGCAATTCCTGGATCTTATCAAACACCTCTAAGATGAAACTCTTATTATGAGGATCTATACCATAACACCTGAACAGTGAATCCAAAACGCTCAAGAACTCACTTACCTTGTATTTGGGAACTCTTGGAACAGGTACAGTACCATTAGCAACACCTCTTAATGTTTGCAAAGGCTCGACTCCAGTCCTCCACTCTCTTTCAAGCGTTACTGTTAAAGTTTGGATACCCTTAGCACCAATTCCAGCTGTGGATTCACCTAGTGCTCTTATTAGGGCAGAAACATCATTTCGATCAGCAACTACTCGGAGGAAATCAATCATTAACGATACTTCTTTTCTCTGCCAAAAGGCACGACCTTTGACCACAGTGTATGGTATCTTTTTCTTTACCAAAGCAGTTTCAATGACTCTTGAAAGGTGAGCAGCTCTGACCAAAATGGCAAAATCTGAGAACTTGTAAAGGCCAGGAAGGTTCTTAAGTTGGGAGATTTCATTGACAATTTGATCAGCCTCATCAAAATTTGAATGGCAATTGGTATACACTGGTGGGAAGCTCTCTTTGTGCTGTGATCTCAAGTTTTTCAACTGTCTACCTTCCTGTTGACGCATAAATGATTCACTAAAATCAAGGACATCTTTTGTAGATCTATAATTCTCGTTAAGCATGATGATGTTACAACTTTTGTAGACTTCTCTCATGATTTCGAAATTTTGTGATACGGCATCACGGAAGGCATAGATACTCTGATCTGGATCACCAACAACGGTGATATTGTCTGGGTTCCGAACATTTTGACGGCCAAATAGTCGCATTAAGTCAAGTTGAAGGGTGTTGGTGTCTTGAAACTCATCAATTAGAACGTATTGAATAGATTTGAGTACCTTGTATTGCTCCAGGAGGTTCTTAGTTGTCAACAATAAATCGTCAAAGTCAAGCATGTTCAAGAAACCCAATTTCTCTTGATAACGTTCATAGAGCAATAGTATCGATTTTGAATACTTTGGAACAGTTCTATATTCGAATGGTCTTAGGCCCTTGGATTTCAGAGTGGATATCTTAGACCTGACATACTTTGGTTCAATAACTTTGTTATTCTTACCACCTAAGAAATCAGGTTTCTTACCAGCAGCCTCGGCGGCTTCTTTAGTCTCCTTCAACTCAGCTTCTGAAGCTTCAGCGATACGCTTCAGTATGTCCATTGAGTCTCTCTCCGTGGCGATCTTAAACCCATTCAAGTTAATCAGGTAGCCATACCTTCTCAGGATCCTCATACAGATTGAATGGAAAGTCCCCATCAGTAACCTGTCAGTTCTGATCCCAGACCCCTCAAGCATCGCCTGTATTCTCTCCTTCATTTCATTAGCAGCCTTCTTTGTGAATGTAGTTACAATTATATTTTCAGGCGCCATTCTGTAATTTAGCAAAAGATATGCTACTCTTGATGTCAAGACTTTGGTCTTCCCTGTCCCTGGGCCCGCAATGACCTGTAATTGGCCGCTGGGAGGACTTGTGACAGCAGCTCTCTGTGCATTATTCAGACCAGTGAGGATTCTTTCCAGCAGTGAGTCCTTCATGGCGCGTGACCCTGGCCGCTTTCTCAAATTTTTGATGGCCTTGAGTGGTTATTCACGAATATATTTATTAATGTTTGTTTCGCGTATTGTTTACCTTTTGATAGGCCCCACAGGCGATGAGTGTGCAATGTGCATAAACAAAAGCCAACAAAGGCGACATTTCGAAAGTCTGGATTGTCTACGGACACACTTTAACAATACCTTCATTGATTTGTGAATACTTAAAGAGTGATCTTAAACCTCTTCTCGCAAACACGGAGGGAACGAGCATGAATCTTTTCAGGACAATTTATATGATGAGGAATCTTCTGTGATATCTCCTCCATTAAGTCTTTCATCTTGACTCTATTCATTGGATTAGGTATTAGGATCTCATCAATGGTGTGTCGTATCAACTCAGGGTATTCCTGGCTCAAAGTCATTTCACCATTCAAGAATGACTTGAACTCTGGGTCTGATTCCCTAGCAGCCCTCCAAGGAAACCTCAAATTGAACATACTGAATAGCAGGATCCCCAGTGACCAAATATCGTTGGCTTCGCTGTCATATGTTAGACTCTTGTAAGCCTCTGGAGACATCAAAGCCTCAGTGCCAACAATGCCCATTGCCTGTTCTCTTTGTGGACCAAATACAAATGCAGTTCCGAAGTCTATAATCTTCACTATCCCAGCATCATCCATCACTAAGTTCTCCATCTTTAGATCACGATGTGCTACGTAGTTTGAATGTAGGAAACAAACACCCTCACAGACCTGCCTGAAGAAGCATAACACTTCCTGCTCTCGAGGTTTGCATATTTGAACAACTTTCAACAAAGAATATGGGGCAAATTCCATGACAATCTTGTGATCTTGTAAACTTGATGAAAAGCTATATACACGTAGGATGTGCTCATTATGGAATCCCCGGACCATTTCATACTCTTTATAGCACTTTTGTTTGAACTCACTTTTGGATTCATAGGACTCCCTACTATGGAAGGTCTTGATAGCAAATAGCTCATTCGTTGACTTTTTGTGATATAGTTCAACTTTCCCTGCTATACCAGAGCCCAAGATCCCGACCTTCTTTCCATACTTGGACCCACCAACTGACCGAAGCGACGAAAGTGACGATACTGAAGTGGTTGAGTGTGTGGAGTGAACACTGGAGCCAGTTCCTCTCCTTCTAATCGGAGATTCAGGTTCTGTACGAGCTATGGGCTTTCCCCTATCAGTCCTGAACTTGTTCATAAGACCCTTGAGACCACTTTTTGGTTGTTGAATGTCACTGGAACTCATATCTAATAAACATATAAGCTTTTCTTTTCATTAATGCAGAAAGCAGATATCTGAGTGCAAAGAATCCACGTTGAAGTTGGGATAGGATTTCGGTCCGTAGTTCTATGTTGAAAGCTTTTGAGAAACCGCTCTATTTGTTAATAATGCTAACGTCTTCGAAATGAAGGAATCTAAAACCTTACTTATATGGACTTTACTGTCTCCACAACATGAGGAAGTCTCTTCGCGACTATTGCCCGGTATGTCATCTCCGACCAAACATTGACCGAGATTCACTAAGGAACTAGTCTGCCAAAAGCATTCGGTTAAACAGCGATGAAATTTCTGAAAATTCCCTAATTAGGTAAACAAGCTCTCCAGATTGGGCAAATGTAAACATTGTACTCAAACAGATCTTCAATGGCCATGACGTACGTTAATATGATTTAATGTAGATCAGATACAGCTCAGAACGCGCCTACAAAATGTCACCAAATAAATATAATTAGTGTCCTTTTAATATTTTTATAAGCTACAGGACGCAGAATATCTCATATCTTTCTCCATTTTAAGGGACTTTTCAGCGCTGTATAAGGTGTATTTCATTGTTTACATCAAATCAAATAGATTATTCCAAGCTGCGGCAGCGCTTTCAAGCAACGTCGAACAAACAAAATACTAAGAAAAAAAAATCAGGCATCATCAAAACAAACATAGTATAGAGACCAACCCTCCATTACCCGCATCAAAACCATAATCAAACAATGGGCCTCAATAGGCTTACTGGTGTGAAGTCCAACTGGATCCTTATACCCCTTGTTATTGTCTGCCTCGCCACAGGTGCGTTAGGTATTGTGGTATACATCAGGGAAGATGGCCTTCTCAGACATAGAGCTTTGCTAGCCATCGTCTCGGCAGAGCTGTTCACTGTGCTACTGCTGCCCTTCTGTGTATTTAAACACAACCCTGCCGTCGACAGCTTCACCTTCATCGTTGTCATTGCATCCACATTAGCATCACTGGGAGCCGGTCTCTCATTCATCAATACATTCTTGGATCGAATTCAATTGGATATCACCTTGGCCAGTCCAAGAATCTTTAAATCATTTATTTGCCTGTTCTTAGCTTCACTTGTGGCTTTAGGTATCCAGCTAGGCCAATGTTTGCAACCAGGCATATCTGATGACGTCGCTTCTGATCAACATTCATTGATGGAGATAGACGACATCGAAGACTACAAAACTTCAACACAGGGCAAATTAAAAGATAAATTTGTCAGTCTCAAAGCTTCGGCCCAAACGTTGGTCGAAAAAAGAAGCCAAAGACTAGACGATCCTGCCCTTACATACCAAAGTCAAGTTTCAACTTTGAATTCAAAGGACACTTCCAACACAGTCATAAACAGACCTATCAATAATGCCCAACAATACCAAAACTTCAACATCAGGAAATTGTCAATGATTGGCCAATCAACATCTTCTATGAGTCTTTCGAAAAGAGCTTCTTTCCCAGAGAACATGAATGGTACCCCAATGCTAATAAAGACTGTTCAGCCAAATAAAAACGTAATGCTAGAGAGAGATGCTATCAAGAGAATACCCAGTGCCTTATTACCGCCCCATCTGCGGGTCTTCGATGAATCGGAGATTCATCATGAGACACACTTCGATAGCGACGCCGAACGACAACGACAAGGCAAACTTGAAGCACCTTTTCAATTTTGTTCACCATCAGCCACTACCCAAGATATGCTATTTAAATCCAGATCGCAAGGGAATTTAAATCCTGAAACCATTCAGGAAGAATTAATACAACAGATTCCGAGAGCCACCACTTTACAAGACATATGGCCAGTCATGCATGAGAAACCACAGGGTATGAGAACTATTTCTCTGGAAGAGTGGGAACAAAACCAGTTAAAGTTCAAAACCCATCAATTTCGAGGTCTAAGTGATTCATACAGACCATTTCAACACTTACAACCTCCAATCTCTGAAAACTTCGGAGAACCAGCTATACCTCAACATTTACCACAGCAACCACATGAACGAGACTCTCATCAACAAGCAATCACAGATGATGAATCCATAATTTCTATGATCACATCTGATAGACAGTCTATTTCTGTGCCAGAGTCACCAGAACAAGAGGAAAGTACAGAAAATTCCACTGAACAAGCATTGAAGATTGTTGAAGGTGCCCAAGAACAGTCTATGAGAAATGATGATTTATTGAAGTCTGCAATTGACTTGACGCAGTCCACTCTGCATCTGGAAGATTTTGAACTTACCCAGCTGAGTATGCAAAAGTCAAAATCACGCTCCCCCCACAAATCAATCTTCAAGGGCCATAGCAACATGTCATCAGTCAGCTCAGTCAACTTCAAAACTAAATCACTCCCAGCATCACCAAGAAAGAAATCTGTGCGCCTTTCCCCAAATAAACGTGGTTTGAAAAATCTGTCACTTTCAAGCATAGTCTTCAAAGACGAAGATGATGACATACCCAACTTCAGCTATGTTCATGAACTCCAAACCTCCCCATCCAAGAAACGTGCCAGTGTGGATAACATGCACCATTACTCCAATAGCGACATTCAACGAACATCAACGCCCACGAAGACAAACGCCGCTTTGGACCTCTTAGAAACCGAAGAGAATCAAAAGACTCCAGATTCAAATTGGTCCAGTGGGTCGAAAAATAGTGTGTTCCCATCCGAGGTCATTGGTGAGTATGATAAAGAGAAATGGAAAACTTTGGAGAGGCTGAATATGGTTGAACATGTTTCATGAATCTAATGGATTTTTACGGCAACTGTCGTCAAAATGAAAATAAACTTGTAAGCGAGTAAACTACACTTTCCTTTCTTCTTGAGTCTTTAGGCTCTCTCCCTTTAAGCCACCATCAAAACCTAGATTTATGGTATGAATTCTGAACTCAACCTCTAATACTTTTAGGTCAATATAATATATGAAAGCTCTCCGAATGTCAGTTTTAAATACTCACAGATGATACAATACTCCCCAATAAATATAGTCATACACTCTCCTTACATCCATACCTTTCAGAACCTCATGATTTTTAGGTATTTGTTTGAACCCAAAGCCTAAAGCGTCCGAACATAAACATAGACGGCACCATCTAGTATGCCGATATACTTCTAAGACTAGCTCAGAGTATCTCTCAAATCTATGGTCACTGTGGAAAGTGGCTTTGAGCTTTCCCGTTATTAAAAAAAGCTAAGAGAGCCCCCCTGGACATTGAGAACAAAACACCATTGAACTCTTGATCCTCGGAATTAGTTGGATATTATCAAACAGTCAAGGATCCACCAGAGCAAGACAAACCTGAGCATATGACGAATGTGGTACGGCTTGCCACTCAGAAATACACATCTTTGAGCCCCTTTGACACAAAAAACTGTTCGCGGCGATAAGTTTCTGGCCCTACCGGAGGTGGCCTTACCGAGTTGGTGGAAAATCCAACGCGGCGAAAAAAGAGGCCAACGAAGATTACCTCTCAGTGCCAGAACGCCACCAGAAGCAGCCACAAAAACGCTGATATGGCCCGAGAACTCGTCCAGAACAGCGCTGTAAAGTCTTCACAGCTCTTGAAGCCGCGTCTGCTGACCCAGCGCCCTTACGTGTTTCCCTTCATTGCGCTGTACCCTACCTTCTTCCAAATCTACTTTACCCAGTATGAGACCTATATTAAAGGCTCTGAGTGGACTTTTGTCTACCTGGGCTCCATCATCTCCCTCCAAGCCTTGCTTATTTTGATGCCAAACTGGAATGTTAACATCGATGCCCTGTTCAACTACGTTAAGACCGACAGCCTAAGTGAAGCTACCCACATCTTGATCCACACTACGCCAAACAACGGTGCCAACGCTATAGTTGAGATTAACCGTGACCAGTACGTTGACGAAAAACAGACCTCCTTTTTATTTCAAAAGAGACGTTTCATCTTTCACGATGACACTCAATTGTTTACTCCACCTCAATTCGCCATTGATGAGCAACCAAAACTCTCCGTTTTCCAAAATTCAAAGGGTATTACTGGTGATTTATCAAAACAACAACGGCTGTACGGAAAGAACTTCTTTGATATTCCAGTTCCGACCTTCTGGGAATTGTTCAAGGAACATGCTACTGCTCCATTTTTTGTTTTCCAAATTTTCTGTGTTGGTTTATGGTTGATGGATGAATTCTGGTACTACTCTTTGTTCACTTTGTTCATGTTGGTTACTTTTGAATGTACCACTGTCTTTCAACGTCGTTCCACCATGAATGAGTTTAGAACTATGGGTGTCAAACCATTCCAAATTTACGTATACAGAGACAATACCTGGAGCCAAGTTGAAACCACTGAATTGTTACCTGGTGATTTGGTCTCAATCACTCGTACAGATGAAGACTCCGCTGTTCCTTGTGATTTGTTATTGGTTGACGGTTCGGCCATTGTTAATGAAGCTATGCTTTCTGGTGAATCTACTCCATTGTTAAAAGAATCTATCAAATTACGTCCAGGTCATGAAAACTTAGATATTGAAGGTTTAGATAAGAACTCTATTTTACACGGTGGTACCAAGGCTCTACAAGTAACTGCTCCAACTGAGCCAAATGTTGCTCAAGCCCCAGATAACGGTGCTTTGGCTATCGTTTCCAAGACTGGTTTTGAAACCTCCCAAGGCTCTCTAGTTCGTGTGATGATCTTCTCCGCAGAACGTATCTCCGTTGGTAACTACGAATCATTCTTCTTTATCTTGTTCTTATTGGTCTTTGCTATTGCTGCATCATGGTACGTTTGGGTTGAAGGTACTAAGATGGGTCGTATTCAAAACAAATTGATTCTTGATTGTATTTTGATCATCACCTCTGTTGTCCCACCTGAGTTACCAATGGAATTGACCATGGCTGTTAACACCTCTTTAGCTTCTTTGGGTAAGTTCTACATTTATTGTACTGAACCATTCAGAATTCCATTAGCTGGTAGAATTGATGTCTGTTGTTTTGACAAGACTGGTACTTTAACCGGTGAAGATTTAGTCTTTGAAGGCTTAGCTGGATTTGGTGATAACATTCGTCATTTATCAAAACCAAGCGAAGCTCCTGCTATTACCTCTCATGTTTTAGGTTCCGCTCATGCATTGGTTAAATTGGACGATGGTGAAGTTGTTGGTGACCCAATGGAAAAGGCCACTCTAGATGCCGTCGGCTGGATTGTTGGTGATAAGGATACAGTCCAAAGAGAAGTTGATGGTAAGAAAGAAAAGATTAGAATATTACGTCGTTTCCAATTTTCATCTGCTTTGAAAAGATCTTCTTCTATTTCTGCGCTTGGTGCTAAGACTTTGGTCTCAGTGAAAGGTGCTCCAGAAACTATCCGCCACAGATTGACTGATATTCCAAAGAACTACGAAGAGATTTATAAATCATTCACCCGTTCTGGTTCCCGTGTTCTGGGTTTAGCTTACAAGACCTTAGAAGACAATATCTCCCCTGCTAAAGTTAACAAACTGGAGCGTGAAGATGTCGAAAAGGACTTGATTTTTGCCGGTTTCATTGTTTTCCACTGCCCATTGAAAGATGATGCCATCGAAACTATTGAAATGTTGAATGAGTCCTCCCACCGTTCAGTTATGATCACTGGTGATAACCCATTGACCGCTGTCCATGTTGCTAAAGAAGTTAAAATTGTTGAACGAGAAGTTTTGATCTTAGATGCTCCAGAAGAACACCATGGTGATCATGAATTGATTTGGAGAAACGTTGAAGAAACCAAAATCATTCCATTCAGCTCATCTGATAAGATTGATGAAGGTCTATTCAAGACTAACGATATTGCTATCACCGGTTACGCTTTAGCTAAACTTGTTGAACATCCACAGCTACATGCTTTGATCAAACATACGTGGGTCTATGCTCGTGTCTCCCCTTCACAAAAGGAATTCATCTTGACCACTTTGAAACATTTGGGTTACAACACTCTGATGTGTGGTGATGGTACTAATGATGTTGGTGCTTTGAAACAAGCTCATGTTGGTGTCGCCTTATTGAATGGTACCGAAGAAGGTATGAAAAAGATTCAGGAACAAAGAAAGATTGAAGCTCAACAGAAGATTTACGACAAGCAATGTGAACTATTTGAAAGATGGGGTAAACCACATCCTCCAGTCCCATTGCCAATTGCTCATTTATATCCACCAGGTAAATCTAATCCAAACTACATCAAAGCACTTGAAAAGCAAGGTATTGAAGTCACTGATGAAATAAGAGATTTAGCTAAACAAACGGAAAAAATCCCTGTTGTCAATGCTCAAGGTCAAGTTGCTAGCAGTGCTCAATCTGAATTATCTGATAAATTGTTAGGTGCCATGAACCAAATGGAAGAGGAAAACGAAGCACCAACCTTGAAATTGGGTGATGCTTCCGTTGCTGCTCCATTCACTTCTAAATTGGCCAATGTCTCCACTGTTACCAACATCATTCGTCAAGGCCGTTGTGCTTTGGTCTCCACTATTCAAATGTACAAGATTTTAGCCCTGAACTGCTTGATTTCTGCTTATTCCTTATCTGTTATCTACTTGGCTGGTGTTAAATTCGGTGATGGTCAAGCTACTGTTTCCGGTTTATTAATCTCCGTTTGTTTCCTGAGTATTTCCAAGGGTACTCCAATTCAAAAACTATCCAAGGAAAGACCGCAACCAGGTATCTTCAATATTTACATCATGGGTTCCATCTTGGGGCAGTTTGCCGTTCATATTGCCACTTTAGTGTACATTACTACCGAAATTTACAAATTGGAACCAAGAGAACCAAAGCCTGATTTAGAAAAGGAATTTGCACCATCTTTGTTAAATACTGGTATCTTCCTAATTCAACTTGCTCAACAAGTTTCCACTTTTGCAGTTAACTATCAAGGTAAACCATTCAAAGAAAGTATCTCAGACAATAAGGGTATGTACTATGGTCTATTAGCTGTTGCTGCCCTAGCTCTAGCCGGTTCAACTGAATTCCTTCCGGAATTAAACGAAGCTATGAAATTTGTTCCAATGGACTCTGTTTTCAAGACCAAGTTGACTGTTACCATTATCCTAGATTTGGCTGTTTCTTGGGCTATTGAATTAGTCTTGAAGTACTTTTTTATGGATTTTAAGGCAGCTGACATTGCGTTACGTGATTAATCATTGGGCCATGGGAAAGCGGAGCTTTTCCAATTCATTAATTATAGAGAGAAGGTATTAATACAAATGTTTTCTGATTGGTCAAAAGACGTAGTACATTTAGTTAATACAATTGGGCTTTCAACTCATTAACATCAAAGTCCTTCCATCTAAGCACGGAGATGTTTTGCCCCTCGACTATTCTAAACACGGCTGGGAACTTTGTTGATAAGTGAGCAACTAAATCCCTAGCTTCTTTTTCGGCTAACGAGCCCGTGGTGTTTAAACTGTTAGAAACCTGTTCCGTTAAAGCAGTGAGTGAATGAGGTTTATCAGGTCTCAAGGATGAGACTATATCTAAGACCTGGCCCATTTTGCTGTCCAGGTATAACCTATATTTCTGTTCTGGGCTGATTGTGCTCTTCAGCTTCTCAGCTTCTCTTTTCTTGATTCTCTGTAGAAGTGACAGTCCATTCTCCTCAACTTTCACTTTTTTAACTTTCTGCTTCTGTATTATCTCAGAATTGTTTCTCTTTGCACCAGTGATGATGGTCGAAGGTAATGATTTCTTAGATAATTGTGGGATTTCTGAAGTCTTACGCTGATTTTCACTATACCAGTTTTCTAACAGTTCATCGAATCTATCGTCATCCGTGATGAGATTCTTCAATGATAGTGACATTGTCTTCTTTTCAACGTCAATGGCAAAATCGTCGTCAGCATCAAGTTTCAAGCTGATGAATTCAGGCCAAATGTATGCAACCTGCAGCACTTCTTTCAACTCGACTTTAAACCCGGCTAATCTTCTGATTTGAGGAAGAAGCTTGATGAGCTTGATATCAGCGGTGTGATTTCTCAAATTCAAGGTCCACACGGTCCCAATAGCTTTGAAGGCTTTTCTTATTCTTGCATATTGCTTCATTGTTTCTGTTAGTGGTGGCTTCTTGTTTGTTTCAGCATCTTGCTTGATCTTTGCCTCCGCATCAATTTGTTTCAAGATCTCAGGGTACCATCTCTCAGCAACATCGCGATGTGCCTTCACTCTGTTGTAAAATATCGTCTTTGCGATCGGCTCGCCTGCTTGTGGAGTGAATTGGAACCCCACTTCTTGGGTTCGCAATCTATCTCTGGCATCTCTTTCCTCCAACAGTCTCTTTGGTAATGTGAATGGTTTCAAAATGGAGTCTAATTTGACGTTTTGGAAGTAAGGAATTGAAATTCTAGACCCATTCTTTGGTGACACGACCTGATGGATACTGGAGATACACACGCCACTGGTCAAATATTCAAGAGTTCTGCCGACATTGATTACAATGGTGTTCGGTCTCGGTGGAGCTTCTAGCCAATTACCATAGATGTCTTGGACTTGTAATGAGTTTTCGGTCAATGTTGGTTGGAATAAGAAAGTTAAGAAACCTGAATCTTTATGGGCACCACATCCTTGATCTGTAGAAATGCTTCTGGTTTTGCTCAGTAACTCTCTTGACGGATAATGAACCACTTTCATTTTGGCGAACTGTTCTTGTGGATGTTTAAAGTCAATGTAGTTATCAGCTTCTTCATCTTTAATCTCTAGGGCCTCAAATAAAACTTTTGTTATCAATATTGAAAACTCATTCATGTAGTGGAAGAAGTCATTGACAGATTTCTTGAAATATGGCAGCTTATCCTCTGACGGATACTGATTAGGACCAATCATATTCTCATAGATGGATGTTACCTTGTCAGGAAGTGCATCGGTAGAGCATAGATCTATCTGTTCTCTCCAATCAATCTTACCAGATGTATTCTCTTTCTCTAATCCATTGTAGCCTAGAAAGTGTTTGGACTTTACCATCTCAATTTCGTTCTTTTCCGCTTCAGGAAGGTCAAAGAATCCATTGGCTTGTTGCGTTAATGCGGTTATTACATTTTGATCCAAATATCGTTCATAGTTTTTGATGTAGAAGAAACCATACTCAATGACGGCATGCTTCAAATCGCTCGCCACGGAGTCTCTATCAGTTTCTAGCAAGCTCAAATCAACCTCAGGGATGGCCTTTACTGTCATTCAGTAGGTTTTCTTCAGTTACAGCCCTCTCTACTGTCTAAATCACTTCAAAGGAATGAAATCAACACAGGTTTATGACTGTTTGTTAAAAGTGTTAAAACTGTGGCATAAAAAATCACAAGTGTTTGCATTAATTTCCTGATAAGGTAGTTCTCCGAATTTGGTAAATTACCTCGGATATTACCCCACACACGTGATAATTATGGACCTTTTCCTCGATTTCTGGTGTTACCCGCCCACTTGAAAGTGTCGGAGGAAAAACCGGTGTCGTCGATTTTTCTCGAAACTTTTGGAGAACGAAAACTTTTCAGTACTTAAACAGTCAAGTTCCAGCTTAAATTTTTTCTCTAAGATTGAATCAAGTGAGATCAAAAATGTTATCTAACAACCTACGTGCTTCATTGCGTACCGTATGTATTTTTTCTATGGTGAAATTCGTGGTTTTAGAGTGGAGTTGTGATGGAAATTGGGTAGACCATGGTCATATTTAATTTGATGGGGGCGAAAGTCGGGGGCGAAAGTCAAGGGAGTGAATTCTGGGGTTTATGAAATGTTAATTTCTGCCGTTGAAAGTTATCAGAGTGTCAATTTCCTCTGTTCTCATGCTATCGATAGGCTTTGCCATCAAAAGATCTAGTGGTCGCCTACATTTGTCATAACACGCCATTCAATTATGGATCATCCCCAAACTCACTCTAAACTCCATGTCCACCAGAAACCGCCAGAAAATTGGAAAGAAGCATTAAAAAGCCAGCAATACTAACTAACAAACACAGTCTCGTCGCTTACCTACTCTAAGCCGTTTCAACTCAAATGGTAAAGTCCAAGGCCAAGTTATCGGTATCGATTTAGGTACTACCAACTCAGCCGTTGCTGTCATGGAAGGTAAGGTCCCAAAGATTATCGAAAATGCCGAAGGTGCTAGAACCACTCCATCCGTTGTTGCTTTTACCAAAGAAGGTGAACGTTTAGTCGGTATCCCAGCCAAACGTCAAGCCGTTGTTAACCCGGAGAATACTCTATTCGCTACCAAGCGTTTGATTGGTCGTCGTTTCGAAGACCAAGAAGTTCAAAGAGATATCAAACAAGTTCCTTACAAAATCGTTAAGCACTCCAACGGTGATGCTTGGTTAGAAGCTAGAGGCGAAACCTACTCTCCATCTCAAATTGGTGGTTTTGTCTTGAACAAAATGAAGGAAACTGCTGAAGCTTACTTGGGTAAATCTGCTAAGAACGCTGTTGTCACTGTTCCAGCTTACTTCAACGATTCTCAACGTCAAGCCACCAAAGATGCCGGTCAAATCGTTGGTCTAAACGTCTTACGTGTTGTTAACGAACCAACTGCTGCTGCTTTAGCTTATGGTCTAGAAAAGACTGACGCTAAAGTTGTCGCCGTTTTCGATTTAGGTGGTGGTACTTTCGATATCTCCATCTTAGATATTGACAATGGTGTCTTTGAAGTCAAATCCACCAATGGTGACACTCACTTGGGTGGTGAAGATTTCGATATTGTTTTGGTTAGACACATTGTCGATGAATTCAAGAAAGAACATGGTTTAGATCTATCCAACGACCGTATGGCTGTCCAAAGAATCAGAGAAGCTTCTGAAAAGGCTAAGATTGAATTATCATCAACTGTCTCCACCGAAATCAACTTACCTTTCATCACTGCTGATGCCTCAGGTCCAAAACATATTAACTTGAAGATTTCAAGATCTCAATTCGAAGCCTTAGTTGATGGTTTAATCAAGAAGACCATTGACCCTGTCAAGAAAGCCTTGAAGGATGCTTCTCTATCCACTTCTGATGTCGGTGAAGTCATCTTAGTCGGTGGTATGACCCGTATGCCAAAGGTTGTCGAAACCGTTAAATCATTATTCGGTAAGGAACCATCCAAGGCTGTTAACCCAGATGAAGCCGTTGCCATCGGTGCTGCTATCCAAGGTGCTGTCTTGGCTGGTGAAGTCACTGATGTCTTATTATTAGATGTCACTCCATTGTCCCTAGGTATTGAGACTTTAGGTGGTGTTTTCACTAGATTAATTCCAAGAAACACAACCATCCCAACCAAGAAATCACAAATCTTCTCCACTGCTGCTGAAGGTCAAACTTCTGTTGAAATCAGAGTCTTCCAAGGTGAACGTGAATTGGTCCGTGACAACAAGTTGATTGGTAACTTCACTTTATCTGGTATCCCACCAGCTCCAAAGGGTGTTCCACAAATTGAAGTCTCCTTCGACATCGATGCCGATGGTATCATCAACGTTTCTGCCAGAGACAAGGCCTCTAACAAGGACGCTTCCATCACTGTTGCCGGCTCTTCAGGTCTATCTGATGCTGAAATTGAAAAGATGGTTAATGATGCTGAAAAATACGCTGACCAAGATAAGGCCAGAAGAGAAGCTGTCGAAAATGCCAACAAGGCTGACCAAACCATCAATGACACTGAAAAGTCCTTGAAGGAATTCGAAGAAAAGATTGACAAGACCAAGGCCGAAGAAGTCACCAAACAAATCACCGAATTGAAAGAACTAGTTGCCAGAGCTCAAGCTGGTGAAGAAGTTGATGGTGCCGAATTGAAGACAAAGACTGAAGAATTAAGAACCGCCTCTTTGAAATTGTTTGAAGATTTGTACAAGAATCAAGCCAACAACGACTCCAACTCAGAAGGTGAAAAGAAGGATTAAACCTAAATGAAGTTTAATGCGTTTAATGTCTGTTTTCGGTTTTTTTATAATATGAAGCTTTAACCATCTGGCTTGCTCCATATCTATGAGGTGGCCCATGATATATATAATGATTGTACATAGTGTGGGCTGTTATGTTCCTCATGGATTGGTTGAGCTGCCTGTGGTGGCATTGTGTAAATAGTTAATAAAGCACTTAGTAAGGACTGACTGTAGCCCGAATTGGACTCTAACCTTTGCCTCTCTATCATCCCTCGCTATGCTATATCTTTCCTTCTGTGTTCATGTTCTATTACTCTTTATACATGTGTGTCCGTAACAATAATCTGCGTGGGTTTTCTCTCTTTAATTTTCTGCTTATAACCAAGGAAACATTATCTCTATACTCAAATCACATCATCCGAACTTTCCCACCTCTGATATGCCTCAAGCCACTCCATTGACCAAGATTATCTTCCTTTCGGGGTTTCTTGCCGCTGGGTTCCTGCTGATTATCCTCTCCTGTGCTCTTTGGGCCAATTGGTACCCCTTATATGTAGGTAAGTACAAACAGCTTTAATGGATTGATTTCCGACTCCAGAACGTATCACTAACGACCCTTGAAGTTGGTATTTTCCTGATAGCACCATTTCCAAACCTCTTATCCTCTGCCACTGAGTTTGAGGACTTCATGAGTGATAACTCCAAGTAAGTTAAGAGCGCTATTTTGACCAAGGGTCTTCACTAACAATCCCTCAGTTCAAGCCACGATTTCGCAAAGTTCATCACAGGTACACTAGTCATCAGTGGTGTTGCCCTCCCACTTGTGCTACACCACTCTGACCTAATTAACCTGTCTGCTGCAGTCATGAGTACGTGCGGTGGTCTGTTGATTTACGCCTCGATCATTGTTTTCACACTGTTCTTCAAGGAACGCGAGGGTGAGTATTAGAAATAGCAAATACAGAAAAGATGCAATTGCAATGTTGCTACATAGTTCATAGTGTACTTTAGAATATGGTAATTGCTAGCAATGAAGAAACGATGTAGACTTTTTGTATGGGTGGTTGAATTAGAGAAGTGGTTGATCAACAAAAAGAAAGGCCCAAGAATGAGTTTAGTCAAAAATTAGTCTCCTGTCACGCTATAAGAATCTTACCCATCTATCTGTCCAACCACAACTTCTTTCAACCAGAATTGTCCTCTTGTATTAACAACTCTTTCTCACTATGATGTTCGATTACGTAATTCCTGATCCAGAATGACTGACCTGCAAACACAAAAATTTGGATACTAATTGAGAGAGGACCTACCAAGTAACAAACACAACTGTCATAATGGCTGAAACCATCGCTAAGAGCGCACGTGCTGCCTCCACCATCTTGAAGACCCTTTCAAACGAAGAAAGATCCTCTGCTCTGCAAGCCATTCACGATGCCATCAAAGAAGCAAAAGAAACCATCTTGAAGGCCAATGTCAAAGATATGGAAGCTGCTGCTGCAAACAACTTGTCCAGCTCATTGATTAAGCGTCTAGACTTGAGCAAAGGCGATAAATTCGACAGTATGCTTCAAGGTGTTCTTGATGTCGCTGCCCTGGATGACCCAGTGGGAAAGATCACCTTAGCCACTAAGCTTGATGAAGGTTTAGATTTGTATAGACTATCTGCTCCAGTCGGTGTCCTATTGATCATCTTTGAAGCTAGACCAGAGGTTATTGCTAACATCACGGCCTTGGCTATCAAATCTGGTAATGCTGCCATACTAAAAGGTGGTAAGGAATCTTTCCACTCTTTCTCAGCTCTGGCCAAAGTTGTCAATGACGCCTTGAGCAAAACCAAAGTCCCATTTGACGCCATCCAATTAATCGAGTCAAGAGAAGATGTTGCTTCATTACTAGACCAAGATAGATATATAGACCTTGTGATTCCAAGAGGTTCAAACGAATTAGTCAGAAACATCAAATCGAACACAAAAATTCCAGTGTTGGGTCATGCTGATGGTATTTGCTCAATCTATGTTGACAAGGACGCTGATTTAGAAATGGCTGCTAAGATAGTATTGGACTCCAAGACAAATTACCCAGCTGGCTGTAACGCTGTTGAGACCCTCTTGATACATAGGGACTTGAAGGACAAAACCCAAGAAATCGTTAAACTATTATTCGAGGCTGGTGTCACTCTTCATGCGACCGCTGATGTTAGAAGCGCTTTACCAAGTGATTCTGAATTCGTTGTTCCAGCTGTTGAAGGTGACTTTGACAAAGAATTCTTATCATTTGACGTTGCTGTTGACTTCACCGATTCAGTTGATACCGCTATCCAGCATGTCAACTCCCATTCGTCAGGTCACACCGAATCCATCGTCACTGAAAACAAAGACACTGCTGAAAAGTACTTAAAATCCATTGACTCTTCTGGTGTCTATTGGAATGCCTCCACCAGATTCGCTGATGGGTTCAGATATGGTTTTGGTACTGAGGTTGGTATTTCCACCAACAAGATCCATGCTAGAGGTCCAGTTGGTCTTGAGGGTCTAGTTATTTACCAGTACCAAATCAGAGGCCATGGTCAAGTTGTTGGTGACTATCTAGGTGGTGGTGGTTCCAGACCATTTATTCATCAAAACATTGATATCAAAGATGTTAGGATCTAGACGAAGACTACCAGTTGTGTAGGAACAAAGAATAAATTTACCATAAAAATCATAATTTGTTCAACTATTTAGTAACCGTAACCTGTACTGTGTTCATTCATCAGCTTCCCTCATCTCCCCGTATTGACCTCTTGATTTAGTGGTATCGTACATTCTAATCAATTTCTCTTGACCTTCTTCAACTTGAGAGAAGGCAAAACCTCTTTGTTTTCTCATTCTTGAAACTTGTCTGACTTTCCTGATCGCCTTTTGGAATTGCTCAACTCTTGGTCTGTATGTGGAGACATTATACTTTTGAATTTCTTGAACATAATGATAACTCTCTGGATAATACATTCTTTTGTAGTACTTCCAAATAAAATCTCTTATCAAACAGAAAACAGGCAGTACCAAAACCATAGCCCAGAAGGTTAAAGATGGATATAAATGGGCCAAGACACCTCTGTACTCAGTCGAGACATTGATAGCTGGCGCAACCAATGAATAGATAGGGAAGAAGACCAGCCATAGCAAGAATGAACCAGGGATTGCAATCAATGTGAATTTGGTCCAGTTGTTACTAATCAGTGCAGCTTTACCCAATACAGTCAACACAGCAGAAGAATAAATGGCTGTACCCCAGGTCCAATGATCTGCAACACCACCGTTACTCAGTGCAAACCCATACCCGTAGAAAAGGACACTACCACCAAAGATTATTAGAGAGTGATAAAACCCGTTGAATACCCAACCCCAAAAGATGGTAACGTTGAAAAAAACACCCTTTTGACCTAGTTGATACAATTGTGGATATTGATCCAAGAATCTAGCAGAAACGAATTGATCAAAGACCCCAATGACAAACGGAGGCAAGACGGTGAAGAACACATTGTAAAAGGTCAAAGTCCACGATTCCATGATAGATTGACCAGAGTAACAATTAAAGAACACAAACCAAAATTGTGTCATGTAAAGAGCTAGGTTTTTGTAGAATGAATATAAGATAGCTTGGGAGATTCTCTGATAACTCCAGGAACCATGGACAATTAACAATTTCTTCAAGAACTTGAACTGGCCAATGGCAAAATCAGCACTTCTGGCAGCTTGCATACCCTCCATACCGCTAATACCGACACCTATATGTGCAGCTTGAATCATACTGACATCATTGGCACCATCACCAATGGCCAACAGTAAGGATTGAGTCTTCCTTTTGACCAGTTTCACAACCAGAGCTTTTTGTAAAGGTGACACTCTACAACAAATGACAGCCTTACACATACGACCCAATTTCAATAATAAATCATCAGCAGTATCCAAAGCATAACCTAAGGACTTACCATCAATGACCAAGGCCAATGTATCGATTTCATGTTGTGAGATCTTGTATTGAGAGATAGCCTCCAGTTTGGACTTCAAGTTAGCTCTGGTATCTTCAGCAGTTTCTTCATTCACAATCAACAAGTTCATGTCTTCACTCAACAATTTACAGCTCATACCAATGTTGATAGCAGTTTCTTGTCTGTCACCGGTTAGGACCCAGATCTTGATACCAGCATCTTGCAAAGTATGAATCGTCTCAGGAACACCATCCTGAAGTTTATCTTCAATGGCAGTAGCACCGATCAAGAATAGCCCTTTTTCAACTAGTTCAGCAGCCTCATCCAATTTTTCAGCTCTCTCGTCCATTGATGTAGCAGCAGCCTCATACGTTTGTGACCATTGTTGATATTCCTGTTCTGGGATCACTCTGGAAGCAAGACATAGAGTTCTCAAACCTTCAGAAGCATAATCTTCCAAATGGCGGGTGGTAGCAGTAATGTATGGATTGTCTTCAGCTAATCTCTCCAATATGACAGTATCAGCACCTTTACAAAATAGTCTAATGGAACCATCTGGGCATCTCAAGATTGCAGACATTCTTTTTCTTGTAGAGTTAAATTCACAAACATTTAATAGTTCATATTCCTTTGGTCGTCCGCCGACTTCAATGGTAATAAACCTTGGTTTACGAGTAGTGAATGTGTAACCTAAATCAGCACCGCCTTGAACCAAAGCACCTTCATCAGGGGAAGCGGCTTGATACTTGATAGAACCATCAGGTTTAATTTCTGGGATGACTGTATGACATGTGGCCAATAAAGTCAGGAATTCGTCAATTATTTCAGAGTCTGGACCACCAACTAAATCCTCGTGTAACTTTTTAAAAGTGTGAAACCCGACTTCGATACCATCAACAACTTGAGCATTTTTATCTTCGGGTATATCATCAATGTAACAGCGACCCGCAATTGAGCATGATTTGAATTCCATGATGTTTCTAGTCAAAGTACCTGTCTTATCACTAAAGATGTACTCAATCTGTCCCAATTCTTCAACCAATGAAGAAGTACGAACAACAGTAGGTGTATCCGTTTCTTCATGGTACAAGTCAAGATCTGACGAGATCATGTAGGCTTGATAATACTTGATCAATTCAACAGTGACGAATAAAGAAATAGGCACAAGGTTGGAGAATAAAATCCAATAAGTCAACAAATCTTTGAAGAATAGACCAGCCTTGTTTTTGTGGGCGATGTATAGGTATGATAAATGTTTGGTGTCTGAAGAAACCTTGATGACATTTCCAATGGAGGATATCAAAGCTAGCAGGATCAAGATGCAAAATAAGGCAATGATCTGTAAGTTAATAATCCTTTCAACAGCAGTTCTCTTGATAGGAGTGGCCGTTGCATTACGCATCAGCTTTGTTTCATGGCCAGTGAACACCACCACACCATGGATCCAACCCGTATTTCTTAATGTTGCACCTCTCAATATCATTTGATCTGGGTTCAGTGGGTATTCTTTGTTGTACAGGTTCAAGTTCCCTTCATAAGTGTATAAACTGGAATTTGGCTGTTCAGATAGGATTTTACCTCTCATAGCAATCAAATCAGTTGGAGACACTAGATGACAAGTTTCAGGAATGGATTGTTTGATCTTTAAATTGGTTTCACCATCCAAGTTGGCAGTTTCAATGTAACATAAACCTTCCGGTTCAGAAGAACTTAGGATGACTAAATCGGCAGGAATGGCCTCTTCAGACTTGACACTGACGATATCACCAACAGCAATGTTAATCCATCGCTTTGTGACAAATTCACCATGATCCGGTGATAGAACCTCGACTTTTGAATTATTAAGTTCTTTATCAGAGTTGGCTCTCTTCAAGTCTTCCATGATTTCTTTAGCGGCAGAAACCAACAACACAATAAGCAGTGTACCAATTGTGGTGTATCTATTAGTTGGTGAAACATTAGGAACTTGTTGGATGATTGATGTGAATAAAAAGAACAGATTAGCATATTTGGAGAACTCTTGGAATAAGAACTTAGGAAGGAATGTGGCAAAGTTATACTTTGTGGTGGAGATGTGGTTATCACCATATCCAAATGCATGGTTCGACAGTTTGTCGTTCAAATGGATGATTCTTGGTCCTTTGCTCAAGTCCAATGCTTTGTTCTTACGACGAATCTTGTCCCAGATACGCCCTATGTCGAAGTTCGAGTCCTCTTGAGGGAAATTGTCATTCTTTGGTGGGGCAGCTCTGGCGTCAGTTCTTGTTGGAGCATCAGGATCTCTGAAAGGGTCATCGTGGCTTGGGTATTCCTGTAGAGGAATACCCATGTCTTGGTATTGGTTATTGAAGCCCAGTTTCTGCTTGACGTTGGAGAAGAGACCGTTTGGGTTTCTTTGAGAGCCAAAAGCAGAGTCGCTCTGGTGCAGACTTTCATCGTTCTCAATGAGCTGGTCATCAAATGGATCGTCCAAATTCACCGTTTGCTGAGAAATTATACCATTTCTAAGATTCTGGAACTGATCTTTCTGCACGTTAGAGTAGCCGCTTGAAATATTGAGGTCTTCCCCAAGTAAATCATAGTCTTGTGTGGGTCTATTGTTGTTAGTGATTTTAGTATTTGGAGGTGAGTCCGACAGTAAATCGAGGTCAAAAAGCGTGTCTTCGTGGGCATTGTTCCGGCTTGACAATGTTTCGCCAAAGGAATTACTTGTGTGGCGATTGGACATAGCTTGGGACTCGGTTTGTGTCTGCTTTGAACGTGGTTTGACCAGCTTCTTGTCAAATCATCAAAAAATGCATTCCAACTTTTCAATGGTTGGCCGTGTGGGGCCTACCAGAAATATATTTAGGTTCTACAGACAAGCCCGCGGGCGTTGACGACTAATTAACTGAACTGTGCCTAGGCCACACAGCCTCAGGAACCTAC
The DNA here is from genome assembly GCA_030579075.1 of Taiozyma dajiaensis. NCBI lineage: Eukaryota > Fungi > Ascomycota > Saccharomycetes > Phaffomycetales > Wickerhamomycetaceae > Taiozyma > Taiozyma dajiaensis. The sequence continues at coordinate 91,473 of JAKUAB010000021.1, forward strand.
ACAAGATGCAAAAAAAAATGACTTATTAAATAACTAAGTAGGTGTACACCAGTATGATAGGCACTGTTTGGCCATGAAGCCGCAAGGCTAGAAACGAATAAAACAAATGGAACATAACAATAAAAACAGGTATGGTCTAATGTACAGATTCTCTATGATATGACACAGATGTGTGTGGTTGTTGATAAGATATGCAATTTCTCGGGAGGAGATGACCCTTTAGGCGTGAGTGGAGACGGTGTTGGCTTGAGCTGGTTCCTCTTCGTATTCAACTTCAACTCTAGCACGTCTCTTCTTAGCTCTTTCTTCCTTGGCTTGTTTTCTGCGCTTGTTAGAAGACTCTTCATCGCTGGAGTCATCGCTATCGCTTGAATCATTGTCGTCATCTTCGACTGAATCACTGTCACTGCCATCTAACCATCTTTCTAAATCTTCAACATCAACCAAGTCATCTTCACCTTCATCTTCAACGTATTCGATTTCGCCAACATCACTGTCATCATCTTCTTCCATTTCACTGTCATAGTCTTCTTCCTCTTCCATTTCTTCTTCGTTTTCATCCTCAACGTGTCCCAGAATCTTCTTCCATATCTTTTCATCAACATTCAATGGCTTATCACCATAGGCACCACTCTTTAATCTGTCCAATAATTCTTTTTCGATAGCTTTCTCGATCTTGGCAGCAGCTAATGCTTTTCTTTCTCTGTTCTCTTCTCTTCTCTTCACCTTATGTTTGACACCAACGTAATGTCTTTCATCTTCTCGTAAGGCCAAACGACGTTCGGTAATGGCAACTTGAGTCAATCTTGTTAATCTTTGTTTACACTTGTGAATCAAGAATTTGTTCCAGTAGAGCAAATGGTTGTCAATCTGCTCTAGGGCTTTGGTGTAATTCTTTGATAGTTTAATTCTCTCCCACAGTTTAGCAGGAGTATGAGCCCTTTCAACAGTCTTCATGTATAGATATAGTTTACCACCAATATTCTTTACAGTAGCATATTTAGCATTGGCTAAAGGACAGGACTGTCTGGAGCACAGACCACTAACATTGAACTCATTTCTACAGAAATTTTGTTCCTTTGTGGTTTTCAACTTAAAGGCACAAAAGTGCTGATTGATAACTTGCCAGATGATCTAAGACTCATTGTTAGTACAGTGTCTAAAGATTGAGAGGAATTTTTCCAAGTATTTCACACATACTTCGTCAGACATTATGTGATATTTGAGGTCTCAGTAATCTAACTCTGTAAGAGGCTTCAGGTTTAGCAGGATAAAGACAACTATTTTGCCCTCTCAAGTTCTTCCTCTTATAAAATTTTTTTTATTTTTACTTTTTGATATTTGACCGATCAAAAATAGCAGAAGCTCATCGGGTGTTACCCGCAGCTCACAAGCTTAATTCGCGAGCACGTTTTACAAATCCCAGGCTGTTAAGTGGTTGTGTGCGAATATTACTATTTTGGGAGGCCAGGCCATCAGAGAGTGGTGTTGAGATGATTTTGTTCCCTAGCCAACCTTGAATGTTGGCACCTTTTTTCTTATTATCAAGCCCATATCTCTTAATTTACAAGTTATCAATTCACAATGTCCTTCCCAATTGTTGCATTTCAAGTCTTCAACTTAAACGACTACGGTGTCAAGTTGTTTACCAACCTTGAGGAGAACCAATTGTACCTGGCCAAATTTAATGTCTTAGAGAAGTACCCAGATCCCTCAGATAATGATGAAGGTAGTTCCCAAAGAAACGACAAGATCTTGCTAAGTACTGATGGGAAGCACGATACACTAAAGCATTTTCCATTCACTGCCTTGTTCAAAAGCGAATTATCCCTTGTTAAAGTTAGAGATACCTCACTGTCGAACTACATCGCGCTATACAATGAGGAATATAACTATCTATTGATCTTCTACCCAGACTCTAAGGAGTCCACTCAAAACTTGGAAACCTATTTTTCCAAACTAGGTGTTCAGATCATCAAATCCCAATCGTTTGAAAAGTTCATTGAGCAAAAGTACGATGAATTGGATGCCAAGTTATACAAGGAAAGTTTAGGTCAACAACGACTACAGAAGAAAGTTGACCCAAAAGTTGCCAAAGAAGTTTTGATCTTGCACCAGCACGTTAAGATCATCGAAGATGATGAGAAGTATACTGAGCTGTATGGTAAATTGATTCTTGAATTCGATTTGGAGTTCCTGCACTCTGAAAATGACAAATTTGAATTCAATTCTTCCACTACACAGAAACATATATAAAACTGCATTACTAACCAATTCATGAAACTTTGAAATGTAGTATTCTAATCAGTTCTCATAAAGATATGAAGCCAAACACTGGTACTTACTCTTTACTAAATCTGCTATCACTTCTCAACTGATCTAGTTAGCTTCAACTTCTTAATATTGTCATCTGAAAAGCTGATACAACATGGCTCTGAAGATATAATACAAATATTAATTAATATAGTCTATGTATGAAGAAAAAAATTAGGAGAAAAAATATCGGTAGTCCTGCTAACCGTGAACTGCGATGTATCTCTAATAATAATAACAATAATAATGATGATGATGATGATGATGATGATGATGATGATGATGCGGAAAAAGAAGGCATTTTGTGAGAAAAAAAGAAGATACTCAAATGACTGCCTGAAAATCTGTAAATGAAGTGATTATGATGCAGCTTAGAGGAAAGCCATACCTAAAGCAAAGGCCAAAGGAATAACCCTCTGAGCGCTGATGATGTTACCAGCACCGTCATAAACGGAGATATCTTGAAGTGTAGAACTGGCTTGGGAAGCAAAATTGACAGTTTGGATAGCTGGAGCTGAAAAAGATTGTTTTGTAACCAAACTGATCTTGGTTTCAGTAGTATTTTGTTTTGGGGATGAAGCAGAGGCCGTCAAAGTCACTGGAGTTTCAGTTGAAGATGGATGACAAGGGCCTTCTGAACAAGTAGTGATTGTGAGAAGTATGGTGGACTTACTTTCAAGTGTTGCAGTCTTGGTAGACAGTGGAGCAGCGGTAGCAGTACCTTTAATTTCACTCAATGATTCACCAGTGGTGACTTCACCAGCAACAGTCTTGGTTGAGGCCTCAGTGCTGGTGATGGGAGTGTAAGAAGCCAAGTTGCCACCGAATGGGATCAAACTGATACCAGTAGAAACAACAGCACCTTGAGTCTTGGTTGAGGCATCAACACCGGTTTTAGCAGGGTTTGCATTGGATGCACCACTAAATGAGATCAAGTTAGTACCAGTGGAAATAGTAGCACCTTGAGTCCTAGTAGAGTCTTCAACACCAGTCTTAGCAGAGCTCTTGGTAGATGTACCACCAACTGGGATGAGCTTAGTACCAGTGGAGATAACAGCACTTTGGTTGTTATTATTAGCCACAGCAGTAGTGGAAACACTGCCAACTGGAATCAGATTCAAACCTGTAGATACAAGAGCAGCTTGTGTACTAGTGAAGGCTTCTTGACCAACTGTAACTGAACCTGATGGGTAGATGATGGCTGTAACATTCGTAGAGTTGTTGGCTAATTGTAGGACTGTGCTGTTATATGGTGTTGTAGTGTTGTAGCTGTGTTCTGGTAGATTGGTAGAGCTGTTTGAAGGCAATGGAGCTGGTGTGGAACCATTGGTGGAGTTGTTCAATGGGTAAGAAGTTGGTAAAGTGGTTAAAGTTGAGCCAGCAGAAGTTAAATTACTTGAAAAGCCTTTCGTAACATTTGAGGCGTTGTAACCTGGGCTCAATTGTGGATTAAATACAGTGGAATTTGTTGAAGAAATGCTGTTGTTTGATGGGATAACTGGGGAAATATCTGGAAAAGTGGCATTGGTGGAGTTGTTGGAGTCTTCAACAGAGGTACCAGTAGGAGCATGGGCTGCAGGCTCGCTACTGTTGGTGTATCTTGCAAAGAGAGAAACACTTGGTAGCTTCAAAGCCTCTGGAGAAGCTTGGACGCCAAAGGCTAGGACTGAAGCAATTGAAAATAATTGAACTGATGATAATTGCATCTATGGATGTAGCCTTATTAAAAAAGTCTGAACGAAGTGATGAGGAGGTCTTTGGATGAATGAAGTAAATTTGGGGACGAAGCACTTCTTTTATATGCGATCCATATAAGTAAGAGAGGAAACATGGAACATTAGATGATCTCTCATTCCCAAAAAGGTTAAAGCCATGGGACATAAATTAATTAGATTCATGTAACCTGCAGATTAGATGATCTCCAGATTGTATCATCTGCGCGAATATTACTTCATTCGGTAATTATCCTGCATAATTCACTAAATTTTGGCGGGTTTCCCGGGTAATGATATGTAGGATAACCAGCCAACTTGCTAAAATCCTGCAAAGAATACTGGCTAGTTATTCAAAGTATTTACACTAAAACCAACTCTATAACAACCAGCATGATTTTTCGGCTTGCGAGTTAACGGATGAGATCTTGAATAGTCTGCTGGAGCTTGCTTATTCTGCCACCTGACAAGCTGGTTATCTTTTTTCATTGCTTCTTATGAGTTTGGGAAATACAGCTATTCAGACACCACACACTAATGGTAAGTATGGTGTCACCCCTGGTGATACATTGAATAAAGCTTAAGGTCAACAACTGAGACAACTTCAAAGCTGAACTGCGTTGAAATTTAAGTGATGTCTAATCATTTGGTAGAGCTATGAGTTCTACAGTATATTTTTAAGAGTATTATGTAAATAATTTAAAAGTCTTTGTACTATTATTGTTCGTTGGCCTTTTAGGCCATAAGGTAGTTCATCTTTGTAACGGCATCACCATCTCTTGCGCATCTCTCGGCGGTTTTCACTTCACTTCAAGGCTTCTAGGCATTGCAGCATCTCTTCTTCAGTTAGTGACTTGATGTATAGACACTTACTTAGTACTTCATCGTTGACTTCGAGCTTGTATAGAGTGGACCACTGGATACATTGGATCAATGATCTAACAATCTTGGAGTCATGTTTGAACTTACCAAAGTTGATCTTGTTGTTCATGGAGCTCTTCTTCTCCTTATTGAATAGTAGATCCGACAAATATAAACCTAGAAATGGAACACACCCTAAGGATGGTTTCAGTTGGTTCAATTGGGTTCTCAGAGTAAAAAAGTTCTTTAATGGAGAAGCAATGGATTCCAAACTCTTGTAAGTCAAAATATCTCCAGGTTCGACACATCTCCAGGTTTCTTTTAATTTTAACACCTTGTCAGAGCCTAAAGCCAATAAGATTTGCATCAATGTTGAGTAATTCTGAATATCTTTGCAATACTGAGCAACATGGATGAATCTTTGAATGGTCAATTTTCTCAAAGTGATATCCTTGGTCAACAGGATCTCTGAAATAATCCAGTTCACAGTCAAATTGAATCTTGAAATACAGAGGTCAACGCCATGGATGTCCTCGTTCTGGATCAATCGCTCTAACCAACTATTAATAGGAACCAAATTTGTGGAGTCCCATTTTAATTGAACCAATTCTTTCCAGTCAATTTCCATCAGAGCATCTCTTTCGATCAATGTGAATTGTTCAGCTATAGTCTTTGAGTCAAAGTTCAGGATGAATGAGACATGCTGTTCACTGTTGGAGATATTCAAAACATCATTATCCAACTTTCTGCTCAACAACAGTTCTAGTAACAACTTTGAGCTCGACAAATCTTGTGTAACATCTTTTTGCTTGACAGGGGTTAAAGAAAACATTCTAGTCTTTCTTCTTTGGTCCAAAAAGAGTGAGTTCCTGGTTTTCTGTTGTTGTCTTTTTACTGGTGTTTGAATGATCAATGAGTTAACCTGTCTGCTCAATTCTTTAGAATCGATTGAACTGTCTGACTTCTCTACAGCTTCTTTGGCTCTGCTTGACTTGTAATGGCCTTCAAGTTTCAATAAAGCAGCAGTGATTGGATCATCTTGGATAGAGCCATCTGTGATACCAGCTAATTCTGCAATAACTTCATTGTTAACCCCAGGATATGGAATATCATACTCATTGGTTATTGAATCAATGAGATTGATGGAATGGCTGCTTTGTAGGTTCAATGACTGTCCAGATGTATCAGCAGAAACTTCATTATCTTGCCCAGTTTTATCAATAGTCTCTGATTTCACTCCAATGTTGACGATCTTGTTGTTATTATCGAGACCGCTGAAAATTGATGAATTCACGGAATTTTCAGATGCCCTCTTTGATCTTTTTGATAAGTAGGATAGTTGACGATCTAGATTTGGTGGCTTCACTTGGGAGTTCCTTGTGAGTACGGACCCATAAGAAATTCGGCTGAGAGATGGAGCCTTATTAAAATCTAAGTTTTCTTCAACTGGCTTGTTCAAGCTCTGTAGTTCAGATTCCTGGCACTCGAGTGGTGTTTTGTGGAAAACATGGTTTTCCGTGATAGGCTTGATTGGTGAAATATGATCTCCACTTGAGATCAGACCATCATTGTTAGCAGTAGCTGGTGGTGTGCTTGGCTCATTGAAGATAAGACTAGCTTGGTTGTTGGATAGGCCATGACTCGGGTCGTCTAATTCTTCATAAGAGGAGACAAACGATTCAATTTCATCGTATTCGTGATCGCTTAGTAAAGAAGAGTTGGACTTTCTTTGGTCTAAGTTTTCGTGGGAATCATGAAACTCAGTTCCTGTGGTAGTCATGGATGCGCTTCTTGCGTGGTCAGAAATCGTTGGCTCCTCAATTATGACTGGAGGGGCACCTAGAACAACAGTCTCAAGAGCGGCAATATCAATTGAAATTGGTTCTTCATCTTCTAAGACTGGAGATGGGGCTGGGTCAACGCTGTCAGTTCCTGTCGGTTTGGTAGTGATATTCATCTTCATCTCATTCTCAATATCCTTAACAGACGTTTGAGATGATTCAATGAGTACTGTTTCTTGGGAATCCCGAGCCGGTGATCTAGTTGTATGAATGGCAGACTTGGCATCGTCTTCAGTCTCAAATTCTAAGACAATCTCATTTGGTGTACTTTCAGATAAGATAGAACTGAAGCTGTTCAGACTCGATCTCCCATTTGGCATAGGCGCCTTCTCACTTGCCTCAAAGTTGAATTCTCTCAAGTTAGATATCCTAGTCTTCTTCTTCAAACCAGCATCTTCAGCATGTTTCGTATCATTCGAATTGTCCAGTGACTTGTTCTGTCTTGAATACAATGAGTCGTAGGAAATGTAAGACTTGTGGCTACCATTATGCTCATTCAGTTGTTGCAATGATAACACACTCTCGGAGATCTTGGAGATGGTCTCACAAATGTTCATGTTGTCAATGTTAGAAGCACCTTTAGTGAACGGGGCCTCGTTCAAAATGTTCTCATACGGTTCATCAATAGTGAAACTGAAAGAATCATTAACGGGACTTTGGCCAATCTTGGTACCATACTTGGCCAATAATTCATTGTGAAACCTCACCAAGTACTCCAATTCATCAATGGTACGAGCACTCAAGATATCAAATTTACCTTCAGCCAATGAGTCTAACCTTGTGCTATCAACTTTTGCAACCGATACCACTGTCTTCAGCAGGTTCTCTGGATGTTTGGTATCCTTGACAGAAACATTATGTATATGGAATGTCTTCAACCAGGATTCTATCAGTGGTCTTAGGCCCCTCTGTGATTGCTCAGGCTTCATAACTGGAGACAGTGGGACATTTATATCCATTTTCTTGACTGGAGTTGGAGGAATAATCTTCGACAAAGTTGAAGTCTTTGGGAACTCAGTGCAATCTCTGATCGTATTTCTAGACCTTGAGTCGAGAGATGAGTTCAATGGAACATAGAGTGGATTTTTTTTCTGTAGATCATCAGAACCAGTCCTTATCTGATTGGACACCACTTGGCTTAATCTATAACTGGAGTTTTTAGGATTCAAAGTCACTTTAGGCTGGTGCTTAGTGCCCTTAATGGGCGTGATATGCTGGTTGATGGGTATTGGCAATTTATGGATTGTATTCTTGTCAAATGTGGATAATATAACTGAATTTCTTGTGAATGAGTCATTTTGTTGGGTGATAGCGAAAACCGACAGCCTCTTGTGTTTATTGCCCTGTGGACCGATCTTGATATCGAATGAATAGTAGTCGTCAGTTTTGATGTCTTCATCCCAGAATTTGTTACAACATTGAGTCCAAACTTGTTTCAAACTCGCAATAATTCTCTGGACAAAGATCTCATGATGTACAAGCTCATTAATGGAGGTGATAAATATCCGTCTTAGTTCTGTGGATGGAATGAAATCATCACTGAAGTAATTCAGCAACCAGTGCCTTATCATGACAAAGGTCCTAACAAGTGTCAACTTCCCAATGTTTTGTCTTGACTCATGGGACAAGTCACTGATAGAATTGAAGCACCATTCTATTCTTACCATCAAAACTTTGAGCAGTGACTTTTGTGAAATGAAGGATCTATATGTCAGGAAAAAATCAGCGATTATCTGATAGTTTATCTGGTTAGATTGCGTGAGAAGACTGATCAAAGACACTAAGTCGTAGTAGTTTTGTTCCTTGATGTTGGCAGCTGGGACGTGAATGGAATGTTCAAAAATTGAAGGTTCCAAAGTATCTATTTGATAGTCTATGATGTCCGTCATTGTAACGTCGTCTTCAATACCGAGCGTTATTGGCTCGTTGAATTGCTATTAACTTCTGGCTATGTTCTATGTATTTGCTTCTTGATGCAAGGGCAAATATCAAGCTTAAAGTCTAGTAATACCAACGGAATGGAGGATTATCTTAGTCAGGGATGTTCTAGTTAATGCAAACTTGCCTTTTCCGTCAGAATGTAAGTAGTAAACTAGTTTCAAAGGTGATTCTTTGCTTTTGAATTTTAAGTGTGAGAGACGTATTGTACTTGAATATTGGGGCGGGCCAAGGCGGGATTTCTAATGGTTGCCCTAAGCTAGGAATCAGTCTGGGGCTTGGATGGGGACTGTCTTCGAGTGCTAAGGTCTCTCGTATGTCTTCCTTTTGCGAATGTGGTATCCAGTTACGTCAATGGTCTGGACACTGTGGTTTGGTCAACTTTTTTTCTGCCTTTTGTTTACTTTCCAAACGCGCTTGGGAATTTTGTGTGCCTTTGGGAAAAACAAGAACGCGTAACCGTAACAACGATAATGCTTAGGTGTTTACCGCAAATTAACGCAGCAAATAAGCAGTAAAGTCGGTTTAAGGAATCTCATTGATAGTTATCAGTCAGTCTCCAGGTCTCTAATATCCCATAACCCCTTTTTAAGTCTCTCAGTTCATCTATAGCTGGCTCTGAGATGCATCGGTTGTTTCTCTATTTCATGAATGTATCTACCATATTGAGAGTAGCTTAAGCAAATATGAGAGTTACATCACACCTTCTAGGCCCCTCATATACTTCTCTAGCAAACTGGTTCTTCCCTAGCACAGTGAGTTATTCCATATTTCAGATAAAGTGTTGTTCCCACAAGTGTTTTTCTAATGTGATTCTGCATTTTACACTTCAAACGGCAAATTTACCCAACCGTGCAATTGTCTGATTGGGTATCAGACAGATTCACAACAGTACTTACAAATTCCATACATTCATGTACGTACAGCTGTATCCATTTTCATCTTACTTATATATATAATTATATAAGGATCTATAAAGCTGGCCATATAGAATTATGTTATAACGACGTAGCAGCTGATTTCCATGCTAATATTTATTAATTAAATATCATTCATGAGTAGCTGCACTTTTGGTCATGTTAAGCTTGATATATTTTTCACAGACTCAGTTATCATCCCTAAAGAACAATATAAAGTATGTGTGAAAGGCTTGAAGATGTACAAGTTAATGTACTTTTACCATATTGTTTGTGATGGTTAGTCATACTCACCCGGAACATGGAGTAAGTTAAGGCGCCAGTGGTTTAGCGGTAAAATTCAAAGTTGCCATCTTTGAGCCCCCGGTTCGACTCCGGGCTGGCGCATTTTTTTGCCGCTAAATCAACAAGACTCAAAAAGAGATGAAAATCTGACGTGGTGTACAATGGTGTATTTCTTTTGTTGCATTAGAGCTCTCAGGTGGATTTATTATTGTTTTTTGGGGTTTCTAGTGTAAATTTTAAAAAGAACTTTAAATAAAAAAATTGCACAAAAACGATAGATATCTTTGTGGTCTTACGAGCTTTAGGTTGGGAAACTCAGAGTATAAAAGCAATTCGAAATGGTATTTTCAAAAAGCAATGCGTTGATGAAGGTTCCTCGTTAAGATAATTCCTCTTTTGCTAATCCAACTAATTGCTCAAACATTTTAAAACTTGCTATTCAAACAATGGCTTCCATATCACGGTCAACTTCTGTTTCATCAACAACTCTAGATACAAGCTTCTGTCCATTGAAAGATGAAAAGACGAAGATAGATAGTTTCTTGGAAACTTTATCAAACATTCAGGAGGATCGAGAGAAGTTCTATAGTGCTGTCAATGGTGCATACGAATCAACAAAGTTAGCTGGCAAATTCCCACTAGTTCCTTCCCCCCAATTGGAACCTGCTAACTGTGACTTATCAAATGAGGTGGATGGTGTACATCTGAAGGTCTCCAACTATGGTTTGCTGTCTACAGATTTTGGTCTATCAAGAAACAATTCCCGTTGGTCTCAAGCTTCAGGACCAATGAGCGCTAACTCTACAAACCTTCCAATCAGTCAAGACTACTTGAAATCAAAAGCTAATTTATTTGACACAATAGTCTCATCGAAATTTAAATGTTATCATCATGCAACGTGGTATTGCTCCAATGCAAAGCTAACTGCTAGCTATTTCATTCATTGTTTTGGCTTCAAATCAGTTGCTTACAAAGGGCTTGAGACTGGATCAAGATTAGTCGCTTCTCATGTTGTACGGAATGGCGATGTTATCTTTGAGTTTATGTCACCTATTGTCTCACCTTCTAGCCATGAATTGGCCAAAGATGAAAAACAGTTCATTGCTAGTATACACTGTTTCATTGAAAGACATGGTGACGGTGTGAAAGACGTTTCCTTCGAAGTTGATGATGTCGATTTGGTTTTTGAGCATGCTATCAAAGCTGGCGCAAAACCAATTGCTAGACCAACTATTTTGAGAGACGAATTTGGCGAAGTCAAGGTTGCCACTATTGAGGTTTTTGATGAAGTCAATCATACCTTGATTGAAAAGAAAGCCTATTCAAGAGGGGTTTTCATTCCTGGCTATGCTAAAGTTGAAGGTAATGACCTCTATGAACTGAAGGATGCACATAGTATGGATACTTTGCCACCAATCAGACTAGCAAGAATTGACCATTGTGTACAGAATGAGGATTGGGACAAACTGAAAGGAACTTGTGAAGTTTACTCAAAAATATTCGGTTTCCATAAGTTTTGGTCTGTTGATGAGAAGGATGTTTCTACCGAGTATAGTGCTCTCAGATCTATCGTGATGTCTTCTGCTAATGAATTAATCAAAATGCCCATCAATGAACCTGCAAAGGGGAAATGCAAATCACAGATTGAAGAATTCTTGACTTTTTATAATGGTCCAGGTATCCAGCACATTGCTGTTCTTACTGACGATATCATTCAGACTGTCCGTAACATGAAATCAAGAGGTGCTCAATTCATCAAGGTGCCACCAATGTATTACTCCAAGTTGTTACCTAGATTATTAGAGTCGGGAGTAAAGATCAAGGAGGATTTGCAAGAGCTAGAAAAACTCAACATCTTAGTTGATTTTGATTCGAACGGTTACTTGTTGCAGATATTCACAAAGCCTTTAGGAGATCGACCTACGTTTTTCCTTGAAGTTATACAGAGACATAACCACAATGGCTTCGGTAAGGGGAATTTCAAGACATTGTTCGAATCAATTGAAGCTGAGCAGAGACTTAGAGGAACTTTATAGGCACGCTGCTTCTTGCCTTCATTTGCCGTTGGAGTAAACACTTGAATTAGTCATGATCTTAATCTATTGTGGTGTGCCCCCAACCGTAATTCTGTAGAATGGTCTTTGAGAAAATTAGCTGAAAATTAACCCTTTTAATCCAAAAACACTCTTGAAAGGCGCCTTAAGACGAGACCCCAAACTCGTCGATTAACTGCTGAAAGATCTAAAGAAGACAATGTCATCTGGGTAAGTAGAAATGTTTCGTTTTTGTGTTAATGGAGTTTTGAATGAGTATGAAAGAATGTCATGGTGGCTGATGCATGAACATAAGCTATCATGATCAATGGCCTGACCCTTTGCACTATATCATCAAACTCGGATATACATTCTACGTGCTACGATACTTTTCCTATGTACAACTACTAACAGTGTTGCTTAGCAATACAACTATCACTGTGAAAGTGGTTGCAGCCGAATCTCTAGCAAAAAGGGATGTGTTCCGTAGTCCTGACCCCTTTGCTGTCTTGACTGTCGATGGCTCACAAACAAAATCAACATCTGCTGTCAAGAAGACCTTGAACCCATACTGGAACGAGACCTTCACTTTCCAAGCTAATGAAAACTCAATTTTGGTTGTTCAGGTTTTTGATCAGAAGAAGTTCAAAAAGAAAGATCAGGGCTTCTTAGGTGTTGTCAATATCAGGATCGGTGACGTTATAGACCTGAGTTTGAACAACTTTGAAGAGACCATCACCAGAGAACTTAAGAAATCTAACGATAATGTTGTCGTTAGTGGGAGATTGATTATCGTTATCTCACATAACAACACTGCCCCAACTTCAGCAAGACATTCCAGACAACCATCAACTAACACAGCAATAAGCTCCACAACCCCATCTACTGCGCCAACTTCATCCAACGAATTGAGCAACGGTGTCACTACCACTAGCGGTACTTCCACAACGCCATTCAACGGGAGACAGCTGTCTTCATTTGAAGATCAGTATGGCAGATTGCCTCCAGGCTGGGAGAGAAGAACAGATAATTTTGGCCGTACTTACTACGTTGATCATAACTCAAGGACCACTACATGGAAGAGACCAACCCTGGACCAAACTGAATCAGAGCGTGGACAACAAAGACAAAATGTTACGGATGCTGAAAGAAGACAACATCGTGGCAGAACTTTACCTGATGATAGACCAATGTCACCGACCTTGAGCCCTTCTATCAACAATATCACTGTCAACGCTCCAAATGGGGCTCCAGCTGTCACTGGTACAAGTGCTGTTTCAATGGCTGCCACAGGTGCCACTACCGCCGGTTTAGGGGAACTACCTCCAGGTTGGGAACAAAGACTGACGCCCGAAGGACGTCCATATTTCGTTGATCACAATACCAGAACGACAACTTGGGTTGATCCAAGAAGACAACAATATATTAGAACTTATGGTCCAAACACTACTGTTCAACAGCAACCTGTTTCTCAATTAGGCCCACTACCTAGTGGGTGGGAAATGAGATTGACCAACACTGCTAGAGTTTACTTTGTTGATCATAACACAAAGACTACTACATGGGATGATCCAAGATTACCTTCTTCTCTGGATCAAAACGTTCCACAGTATAAGAGAGATTTCAGAAGAAAGGTTATATACTTCAGATCACAACCTGCCCTAAGAATTTTACCTGGCCAATGTCATATCAAGGTTAGAAGAGACCACATTTTTGAAGATTCTTACCAAGAGATAATGAGACAAACTCCGGAAGACTTGAAGAAGAGACTGATGATCAAGTTCGATGGTGAAGAGGGTTTAGATTACGGTGGTGTTTCTAGAGAGTTCTTCTTCCTATTATCCCATGAAATGTTCAACCCATTCTACTGTTTGTTTGAATACTCTGCTCATGACAATTACACTTTACAAATCAATCCAAACTCAGGTATCAACCCTGAACATTTGAACTACTTCAAGTTTATTGGTAGAGTTGTTGGTCTGGGTGTTTTCCATAGAAGATTCCTAGATGCATTCTTTGTGGGTGCTTTATATAAGATGATGTTACACAAAAAGGTTATCCTACAGGATATGGAGGGTGTTGATGCTGAATTCTTTAGATCGTTGAATTGGACTTTAGATAATGATATCGAAGGTATCTTGGATTTGACATTCAGTGCTGAAGAGGAAAGATTTGGTGAATTAGTCACTGTTGACTTGAAAGCAGGTGGTAGAGATATTGAAGTTACGAATGAAAATAAAAAAGAATATGTTGAATTGATAACGGAATGGAAGATCTACAAGTGTGTTGAAGAACAATTTAAGGCATTCATGGATGGTTTCAATGAACTAATACCTGAAGATTTAGTTAATGTCTTTGATGAAAGAGAATTAGAATTGTTGATTGGTGGTATTGCTGAGATTGATGTTGAAGACTGGAAGAAACATACCGATTACAGAGGTTACCAAGAATCTGATGAAGTTATTCAATGGTTCTGGAAATGTATCTCAGAATGGGATAACGAACAGAAGGCCAGATTACTACAATTTACCACTGGTACCTCAAGAATCCCAGTTAATGGTTTCAAGGATTTACAAGGCTCGGATGGTCCAAGAAGATTTACAATTGAAAAGGCCGGTGAACCAAACCAGTTGCCAAAATCACACACATGTTTCAACAGAGTTGATTTACCACCATACGTTGACATTGAAGCTTTGAAACAGAAACTGAGTATGGCAGTGGAGGAAACTGTTGGTTTCGGTCAAGAGTGATTTAATCCTTGCATTTATTCAAAGCATTTAACATTATTGACCTTTTTCCATATCTTTATGACCCTTTGCATCCGTGATATAAAAAAAGAGAAAGAAAAAACCTAATACTATATTATCTCCTTTGTTATTAATTCGATCCTTTATTCCTGTTTTTGGCTTTTATCACTTTGAATTCCCTTCACTTTGTTGGTTGTCTTTTAGAAAAATCTCCCTTTTTGTATACTTTTTTTTATATTATCTTGTTCAATGGTGTTCTAATATTTAATCCTCTAGCGAGGTTAGATCTGCTGGCCTCATTTTAACCCTTCTCTCTGCAACTTCATACAGGGCTTGTATATATGCCTGCATTTGGGCGTGTATGACTCGCCCAACTGGTGCTTCTTCGTGTTTTAAAAACCGTGCATATCATGTTAACCTCTAGTCCTTTCTCACATAGAGAGCAAGTCTTGTTGGCTAGGTGGTTTGGTGTCAATCGCAGTTCTTTTGACTCCTCCTCATTGAACTGTATGACATTTAAAGTGCGGCCCGTTCTGGTAATGGCTTTGTAATCATCTCTAGGGTCACTTTCAATACTATGAACTTTCGTGAGGAGTCGCCGCTCTGCATCTATCAAGATCGGTGGTATTTTCATTCCTCAGATCGAGACCTCGCTTCGGTTACAATGCTTTTGTAACTTAATATTAATGTTGATAATATATAATACCTTTTCGAGTAATCTTTTCATGAATTGGGGTGTTCTATATAATTAGTCAATGCTAGGTGATCAGCACATACTAATCGTATTAAATATGGGCAATAATATTCATAATTAATTTATAACAAGACGAGTACGTACATAATTATAATATAATCATGCGTTAATATACGTCAATTAGCTGATTAATTATATTAACAATATAATTACTATAAGCAGCTAGCAGCTGTTCAGCTATATATATATAATTGATCTTGAGTCAGATGTACGTATACAACTTAATTTTAAATTTGAACGCGAAGCCAAAATTCTTCAAAAAATTGTCACAATACCGAGGCTATATTATTGCCGATGGATAAAATTCTCAGAGAGTGGCAACATAGTAAGGGATAATATAGCTGAGTTATATATGATCACCCGAAGGGGCAATAGACGCTGAGTTTCAGCTACGTATCCTCAAATTATAAGAAAATTGCCTTTATGTTTTAAATAATTAGGATTATTGTGAAAGACTTTCACACACCTATAGAGTGGTCAAGAAGAGAATGACCCGAAAAATTTAAAACAAATCATCTTCGTTAGAGGATCTGAAGAAATTGAAAGCCAATGGTTGGAGTCCATAGTAGTCAGCCCAGTCACCAACACCATTGGATTCATCGAAAGACCCCCATCTTTCTCTATATCTCAACTGTTCATATGGAAGTTTTCCATATGGTTGCCTAAACAATAGGAAGACAAACCTGTGGTCACCAGTGTCAGGTTTGGGAGCTGGACCAGCAAAAGGAACCAATGGCTTTATATCTTGCAAGTCAAAGATGTATTGGAATTCCTTACCGACCTCAACGTTCCCTTTGGAATCAATTGGATCTTTATTCCAATGGCTACCAGCGATGTCAGTGTTGAAATTAAAGTTCTCCTCCTTCAACTTGATGTTGGTCCAAATGGCATGACATTTCTGATAGGTTGGATCCAAATCAGTCAAGGTAACCGTGTATAAATCTCTGGTGAAAGCACTGTCGAATGGAAAGAAGGATTCAAACGTAACTTTTGGAACATCTTGGGAATCGAATGGTGAAATGTAGTTACCTAGCTCAACACTGTACTCATCAAGGGTTTCAAAAGGCTGGAACTTAATCTTCAATGAACCGACAGGCTTGAAATGATACAAATAGTCAGCCAATATGTCTTGTTTCTCGATAGTGTGCACCAAATGCAACTGTAAACTTTTGTACCTTGGTGCCATTTTGTAGGTTCTCTTCGACTCCTTAGGCAAAGCAGCAGCTAATTGAATGGCATTTAGGAGGGCAAAGGAAATTCCAACCAAAGTAGACAAGCAGGGCAACCGCATTATTTTGTGAGTTCTTTGATGTTTGCTCTTGGTACTGTAGATGATGGATGAGATTAATTGTGGGTAAATGAAGTTCATTCAAGTGACACAAAAAGTGTTGTCTCAAGAAACAGACATGACTTCGTGATGGGGAATGACATAAAGAACAGTCATATAATTGCGAGTCTAAACAAAGGTTAGTCCAAAAGCACAAGCCCAGAAGTGAATCGAATTTACTTTCACTATCCAAGTGAAGTGTACTCTCATTGAATAATACTAGTTCCAAAGCCCATCATAAATCATCTTTTTATGCGAATCAGATTGAATTTAGACCATTCTCCCGAAACTCAGTACAACTTTCAACTGAATTGGACCTCCTTGCACCCAGAACTGCTCTTCCTTAGTCAGTGAGAGCTCCATTATTCGTGTATAGTCTATTGTTAGCTCTGTATTTGTTCTAGAATTATCTCACTGTTACCGCGAAGTTTGTAGCCGCACTTCATTCTGGGAACAGAAGGTTCAATTCTACCATAACATACCCCTTTCACAATAGTCAAACACTCTCGGAAAGCCCCAGAAAGCCCCAGAAAGCCGGTCTTTTGCCTTAAAGCCAATCAAAGTCTGACTTGAACACAACACACTTAAGACCGTCACTGCACCCAATAAGACCAGCGAATCCGCGCGGTATCCTCCACATACACACGTCCTAGGGAACCAATACACTCAACCCAATTTTAGACGCCCCTTGGCCACCGAAACAGCTCAGTGCTATCTCTAGCCTATGTCACTCATATGGTGCTGATCTCCCTGCACTCTTCCCCGGAAACAGACGCTTTCACGATGGCCAGGGCTGAGCAGCAGCCCAATTCTGATCCCCGCCATTCCAAGTTGGACAAGCTGAAGGCCCACTTAGAGAAGGGCTTCATCAGACCCACCAACATGGATATCCACCACCTACGGAAGCCCTCACAACTCTTCAACAGATCCTATCTTGGCCACAGAAGACAGAGCTCGCTGGATGAGATCATCAACATCGCCAAAAACCACAACACATCACCTGTCACACAAGACCACGGCGAACTTGTACAACAAGGTATCAGCGCTTCTTCAGAGATACTCACAGTCTCGGATTTCCATTCTCCTACCAAGTCAACTCTATCCACAGACTCAAATTGTGAACATTCAGCTTCACTGGGAAACCAAGAGACTTCCCGGTCCCGTAATATCCCAACTATCAGCTTCTCATCCGAGCCACCAACAGCTTCTTCTGCACCAGTTAATGAAACAGACGGTTTATCAAGGTTTAGAAGGTTGAAGATTAGAACAAAATCATTGTTTTTCGAGCAGGACTCGTCGAATATTGAACCACCAAAGACCCCTGAGCGCCCCAAATTGAGTAAAGCCCATTCAGATTCTAGGCAGTTTTCTCCTGACAATACTGATAACGAATCATACGGAGATCACTTAAAACCATACAACCACGAGATACTAAGGAGGAGATCAAGAACCCTTGGTTCAGTCGAGAATGATTTGTACCAAAAAAGAAATGGATCCTTAGTGAAAACAATTGGTAGTATGGTAATGTTGAAACCAAGGCAAAACACATCAGAGAGCGTTTATTCAAGTGAGAACTCTGACTCGGGTACAGAATTTGGTCCTCCACCAGAAGTCAATGAAGATGATACCCCCGAATCATATTTGAAGAAACTAACAGAAGAAGGATTTGAATCTGAGATTTCATCTATATTGGCTGCAAAAGATTCAGGCTTTATGAATGAATGCTTCACTTTATTCTTGAAGCAAAGATTCAATTTTACTGAAGAGCCACTAGACGTTTCATTGAGAAGGTTTTTATTGGTTTGCGAACTACCAAAGGAAACCCAACAAATCGACAGAGCCTTATCCAATTTCAGCAGCAGATACTATGAATGCAACCCAGACCTTTGGGACAACCCAGACCAGGTCTATTTCTTGGTATTTTCGTTAGTGATGCTACAGACTGACCATTTTAACCCCAACAACAAGAAAAAAATGACTAAAGAGGAATTTGTCAAGAACACTAAGATTGATGACAAAGATCTAATCACCAACAACAGAATATTATCCAAAGAAGTCCTTGAGTGTTTTTACGATAACATCACATATACAAAATTCATACAAAAGAACAAACCCACACAACCCCTTTATTCTTTATCTAGAAAATTATTCTCCTCTGTATCTTCGACCAACTTAGAGACGTTGAATACGCTCTCACAACATCCAACAAACAATAACCAGAACAGAAGCAGTTCAAACACAAGATCCTACTCCATCTCCTCATCCACATCTCAATTCTTTCATAATCCACACATCGACCCATATGCTCTGATCATGACTGACCAGGTCAATACCTTGAAATTAAGCCTGAACCCAGTGAAAATCAAAAATCCATTCTCTAATAAACTAAGAAATGCGTTTCCAGATTCATACTTTAACAATCTGAGAAGCCATCTGGCTAGCCGTGGTGGTGTTTACATCAGATTCGACAAACAATGCAACTGGTTGACAAGAAAGACTGAAATTAGATTCAAAGAAGGCGAGGAAACCCTCGAAGACCGTACTCATTGTTTGATCAAAGTCATCAAGATTGCCGAGTTGAATAAAGAAGAGCATGTCAAAAATGCGAAGTTCTTCCCGATTAACAATGCTACACATGCCGTTTGGAACGAATGTTATGGTGTTTTGACTACGTGTGGGCTGTTTATCTTTGAAAATCTGAACTTTTTAGCCGTTTCACAACGTGAAAAGTTACTATCTGGTGATTATGATAAGAACGAACCTTTGATTATTGATATCCAATCTGACCAAATATTGAGAAACTGCTCAAAGTTATCCAGCAATGGGCTATTTGCATGCCAAGCTGAAACGGACGATACCGACATTTCCACTTTCAACATCTTCAGTACCAACAAGAAGGAATTGTTCTTCACAAATTCGTTCTCAGAGATGTCATCATGGATCATCGCCATCAATTACATTGCCGCTCTAGATTCATGTTACATTGATTTCCAAGATTATCACAACAGTGAAATCTTTCCCGTTAGAAATGTTTCAATTGAGGACAAGATCATCAGATTGTCCAAAAATGCCATCTCATCAGCCATGGAGATTGATGATTTGATTAGGTTACAACACCACTTGAGAATCTTGACCCCATTACAACAGAAAACCAAAGAGGCAATCTTTTCCCACTATCACAGCTTAGAAGTCCGTTTGGATTGGTTATGGTATGAGCTAGAGAGAAATCAAGTCTATGTTGACATTTTACAAAAAGAGTTGAGAAACAGAGACAACATGGAGATCATATCTACACAAAAGGAAGCCACAGAGTCTTTATTAGAAGATTCGTTCTTTAACCTTGAGGTCCAAAGTGGTGTCAACCACAGTTCACATGATTCTGGGCCCCAAAATGGCGAGGGCCTGAGACAGAGTGATGTTGACAGTGAAGGCACAGATGAGTATACTTCTGCTTCAGAAACCTAAAAGAACATTAGGAAAATGACAACGATTATCATTATCAAGTTAGGATCTGATATTCCTCTTCGATTCATATGACCGATTTCAATGCATTAAGTACTGAACTACATACATTTTGCATCATTAATCGCACCAGTAGCACCCAGTAGCATCAACATTGTTCCAAACTAGCCTGATATTTGTTTTTGTTTTTTCTTCTCATAGAATACATCCAGTCTACTTGAACCGATATTCACAATCTTTGGACAACCATCTCTGTCTTTCTCCAGCGTGACGCACTCCTGACAGTAGTAGGCATCTGAGACACCGTTTCCACCGCATATGATACACTTATCGCCATTTTTACCAAAGGAGCACTCTTCACAGACTCGAACTTTTGCAGTTGGTCTAACAAAGGAATCACAAATCGGACAACGGCCGTCGCATTTGTCGCAGAGTTTGGCAATGTGCGTGCCCGGATGCTTCAGACACATGACTAAGTCCAATTGATGGCGTGACATTGTGTACAGATCTCTTCAAGCAATAAGACGGAGTGGTGAATTAAGATGGAATTTAGATCTCATAGTGGTAAATTGTAATGTAATTGTATGTAAAAATCATCAAATAAATTCGCGGAGGCAAAAATGACGTGTGGCCTCTACCGAATCTCTTTTTATACGTCAAAAGGTTCTTATTCGGAGGTGTCTTTATAAAGGAAATTTAACATATTTCTATCTTTTATTGTTCAAAAGTGGCTGTTTGGAAAAGAATCACACTCTAAATACTTAAAAATCCCACATATCCTTGAATAACAGGTTAACTTTCCTCTTTCAAGGATTTCTTTGCTAGTTTAGATCACACACAACCTTCCCTATCCACACTTTAGAAGGTAAAGATGGCTGATAAAGAGACGTGTACGATCTGTCTCGATCATTTGTTCCATTCAGACTTTTCAACAATCACAAAGTTGCAGCCATGTGCACACTACTACCATACAGAATGCATCGATACCTGGAAAGAACGGTCCAATACTTGTCCTACATGTCGTAATGACTATGACATCATTGAGATGGTTGATGTGAGGGGGTTGGTGAAGTCTAGCATTGTCGCTACAAAGATGGTGGAGCTCCCTGTTAACCACGATGAGTTCTTTGTTGAGAATGTTGACATAGAGGAACAGATGGAGAATGACGACAGAGTCCAGAGAAGAATCAATATGCTTATCGCAAGTTCGAATTCTTGTGTCCTCTGTGATTCATACAATGGAAATGTCACCTCATGTAATACTTGTGCCTCAACTTTCCATCATAGATGCCTGGGATTAGGTAGTGCTTCATACTGGGTATGTCCTATGTGTGATGCTGATCAAACCGTCACGGAAAGACCAAGTCAATTCAGAAGATCAAGAAATAGTGCTATCACGAATAGGGTATACAATTCTCATAGACATTTAATCTTGCCAAATACAGAGGCTGCTGTCGCTGAGCATGTTTTTGAAAGAGAAACTATCACACCAGAAGAACAGAATGCTTGGGATGCTTTGGAAGTTGCGAAGAAAGAGCAGGAGACAAATGAGTCTAAAATGGATGTCGATACCAATGAACAATCTATCTTTGAACCTCCAAAGAAACTCAAACAACCTTCAAGAAGAGGTAAAAGGACCAGAATAGTAAAGAAAGAAGAAACTGATCCAACAATACCCCAACCATTAGTCCCGTCCTTGGTCAACTCCATCCTTGACCAATTCAAGCAGAATAGAACGAAAGACACAGCCACTGTGAATATACGAACAGGATCAGGCACAAGTGGTTCACCATCTTCATGGCCATCAACAATATCTCTTCCATTGTCTTTATCCCCTTCATTATCGCCTGGTGGTTCTCCAGTATTATCACCATCGCTGTCACCTGCCTCATCTACAGACTCTGATACCTCTAAAAGCAACAAAACGTTCTGGAAGATGGAATCTGTCTCGTCAAAGGATGATTTATCATTAGAGCAGAAGTCTACTCTACAAGAAATTGTACGGTCAAAACTAAGGCCACTTTACAAGAATGGTGAAATCAATTTTGACCAGTATACCGATATCAACAAGAAGGTTAGTCACATTCTTTACGACCATTTTATTAGCAACCAAGGGCTTAATCCAGACTTCGAAGCTATCGCTCATCATCAAGTATTGCTGGAAATAATGGAATTATGAAATAAATGTTATGTATTCATGAAGACTTTTTAGTAATATAAACTGTAGCAAAACTCATCTTCTACGACCTGGTCTTGTTGGTCTACTAAACTTCAGATTATTGGAACTTTGAGTGCCAGTCTCGTTTTCCAGTTCAAAAGTCGAAAGTTCCAATTCATCAGGATCACCAATCTCAATAGATTTGATATCAATTGTATCAAAGATTTTTTTGAAATGGTTAAGCACACCTTGCTTATTTGAGGCATAGATCATACGTTCTTTCACTTTGGAGCCTGATGGACATGAATAAACGAAAAAAATCTTTCCATTGAATTTCAAAACGTTATATTGTGGATAATCAGCCGAAATCGAGTCGAGGATGTGCTTTGGTTCTGATAATGAGGAGTTGGAGTTTGATAAAAAGATCACTTCAGTTGGCAGCTCGATATTGAAAGAGTACAATTCATTATCTGATAAAGTGATACCTTCAACATTTTCATGGAATTTGAAACTCAGTTCATTGGAGTTAGAATGAGCAACCAATTTGTGTCTTTGAGTGTTAGAATGAATCAATGTCTCCAGTTCAAGATCCTTGATTTTGCTTATTTCTTGTTCTTCTTTGGACAAGTTCTTCTTGGAATCAGAATTTTCTATAGAGGATTGGAGATTGTCTAATGAGACCTCGTCAAGATCATTCCAGAATAGAACATTTGGGAACAATTCGGAACCAAGGGATCTGATAAAATCGTTCTTTGAGGATGCATAGATCATCTTATCTTTGACCGCAGAATAATCGGGCACAAATGAAACAAAGGTGAATGAGTTCTTGGAACCATTGTTTCTAATGATGATATAGTTGGGTTTGGAGTCTGATAGTGTTGAGTTCAGGGTTTTGATGGCAGATGGCAATGAATTTTCTTGAATAATCTCAACTAATTCAACCTTCTCATTAGAGATAGTGGAGATCAAGACAGAGGCATCAGTCTCAACAAAGGCCTTGAAACTATCTAAAAGCTCTTGAGTGGCTGGAATACCGGAAGAAGTTGACATTTTGGTGATAATACGTAGAAGAGGTAGACACAATGACTAGTGACAATAGCACAATGGAGATTTATCAGAGAGGAAAACACCTTTTAGTATGTAATGTATGTTTTCGGGGATCAAAAAGATACATCCGGTCACTAGCCACGTGACCAATTGCGGTTTTCTAAATTGTATATATATTTAGTTCATATGACATAAATTGTATAAAGATGGAAGTGTTTTAGCGTGTTACGCATAATCTTTTGTTTGGTGGTATCCGGATGAGCCTTGAACAGTGCTGCCATAACTTTTTTTACAAAAAAGAAAGTAAAAAAAATGCGCCAGCCCGGAGTCGAACCGGGGGCTCAAAGATGGCAACTTTGAATTTTACCGCTAAACCACTGGCGCCTTGTTTTAGAAGAATTGGGGACTGAGTCTACCTATGCAGCAATATGGTAAGGGCACATAAAGGACAGAGGGCATCCTTTGCTCCCAAATAATAAGAGTTAGAGGCTTATGGGAGACGTAACCTGTTAAAGATGCTAATTTATACCTCTAAAATGCTACTGAGAGTATAAAAGAGACATCTGAAATTCTCCACAAAGATAAGTGAACTTCCAAGACCGATGAAAAGTTAAACTTACTGTGATGAGACTGAACAATTTATCAAATGAAGAGAGAGGAAAAGAAAGATTAAATAAGACTAGACACATGAAATATGAAGACATTCGACTTGCTAGGGACCTTTTATAACGAGACATAACTAGTTGCAAGGTTTGAATTGCCGTCAATACAAGTTTTATTCTATGAAAATAAAAAATACTAATCTCGCAATGCAGATTGGCAACAATCACACGGAAATAGCCTAGGTGTGATCAAAGGGCCCAGGCTATATAACAGAGCTACTGCCTTAGGTTGACGAGATTTTATTTTCGAATGTTCAAATACATGCTTTTACTCATAACGAAAGACGTAAAAGTTGATGAACTTCTAAACTATGTCATGTCAGCTCAAAAACTACGAAGAGATGGTCAATAATATCATCGCTGGTCACCCTGAAAGAAATGGAGATACTATTTTCCTCAGAAAGTGCTTGGAAAGGGGTAGATTTAAGGGAGGCCATGAATCAATCATAGTAAGAGAATCCTATAAATCCTGTAAGAAAATATGGAGCTAAGAGGTAATCATTTTGCTTAAATTAGTATGAATGAAGAAAAGATAGACTCAACTGTTATAGATATTAGCTAGGAGTAAAACATGAGGGACCTTACTAATATATGATGATATTCGAGATGATATTCGACTAAACTCTGACCTGCATAATAATCTCAGAGTTGACACCATCGGATGAATAATTAAGGGACTTCACACCAGAAAATCTTAAGCCAGTATTCCAAGCAGCCTCATTCTTGGCTCCTAGTCAGTCTCTTCACAGCTGTTGTTTCCACAAGTGTTTTTCGAGTGTTACTCTGCATGTTTACACTTCACACGACAAATTTACCCAACAGTACAATTGTCTGATACTCAATCAGGCAAATTCACACCCTGTATCTATTCCTGTACTTCTATGTATATTGTTGTTTAGGGATAATAACAGGATATGAGAATACGATATCAAAATGTGACTAAAGGATCAAGCTTAACACAACCAAATATGCTACTCAGAGATTTAGCTTAGAAAAGACATTCTATTAAACAGAATAAGTAAATAATAATAAGATTGTAATAGTAATGGTCTCGCTCCTAACCTTACCAGTCAGGTGCTCATGTAACTATTCTAGATTCCTAATGGAATCTGCTCTCTAAGCAGAATCTCAACAACATAAGGAACCAAAGCTTCCAGCAGCTTTGTATCCTTCATCTGCATATTTACAATACATAGCTTTTATTAAGTCATCGACTTACATCATAGATCTTAATTGCCGCACTACTTAGATCCTTATTCACGTAAGATGCAAAAGGACACAGCTGTACATGAATGTACGGGATTTACAACTGTTGTGAATTATCAGACAATTATACAGTTGGGTAAATTTGTCGTCTGAAGTGTAAACATGCAGAATTACACTAGACAAACACTTTGTGGGAACAACAAACGCTATTTTAACCTCAAGTTGCCTAAAAGGGCAAAAACGTTTGTAATCATACACTAAAGGAAAGCCAACAAAAATCACTCTAGGTCGCCAAGTTGGTTTAAGGCGTCAGACTGTAATGGATTTCAGAGTGATCTGAAGATCGTGCGTTCGACTCGCACCCTGGAGACTTTATTTTTTTCTTTTTCCTTCTAACAAGAAGGTTGCGTGCCCTGTGCTCATCTCACAAATTTTTTTTCCTCAATATTTACTTATGTCTGCATACCTCAGTCAAAGATCTTCCTGATAAGGAACTACCTTTATACGTATTCATCATGTCAGATTCAGAAGAGACAAAGAAGAGAACTTTGGACCAAGAAGAGATCGAGATTGATTTAGAGCAGCATGCTCCCCTATCGAAGAAACAGAAACGTTTATTGAGAAAGGGTAAGCTTGACTTAGAAAAATTACAAGCCAAAGAAAAGGCAGAGGCTCAAGCTGCTCAGCAAAGGAAAGAGGATGCAGAGGAAGACAAGGAGGTGAAAGAAGAAGCTAAAGTTGAACAGAAACTTAAATATGGTGTTTGGATTGGTAACATGTCATTCGATACTTCTAAAGACGATTTGATCAGATTCATCACCAACAAGACCACAGACCATAAAGAATATTCAGAAGAATTAACAGAAGATGAGCCTGCTCAGGTTAATGAGCAAGATATCACTAGAGTCAACTTGCCTACCGGTAAAGATAAGAAGAAGATTAAAGGTTTTGCCTACATTGATTTTGCTACAAAACAGCATCAGTTGGCAGTGATACAGTTAAGTGAACAAAACCTAAATGGTAGAAACTTATTGATCAAAGATTCCAAATCGTTTGATGGTAGACCTGCTAAAGAAGAAGCATCACTTTCAAAGAATCCACCTTCTAGAATCCTGTTTGTTGGTAATTTGTCATATGATACCACTGAGGATCAATTAACTCAACATTTCCAGCATTGTGGTGAAATAATGAGAGTAAGAATGGCCACTTTTGAAGATAGTGGTAAATGTAAAGGGTTTGCTTTCCTTGATTTCAGAGACGAAGATGGTCCAACCAAGGCCCTTAAGGACAAATCATGCAGAAAGTTGATCAACAGACCATTGAGAATGGAATTTGGTGAAGATAGATCCAAGAGAACACCAAAGCAGAAATCTAACTTGAGAACAAATACAAGAGAAGAAAAAGAAGATTACGAAGTCCCAAAGATCAAAGAGCATCATGAGCCAGTCTCTAAACCAATGAAAGAAAGATCCACTGCTCCAAAGAAACCATTCAAGAAGAGAGAAGATTTTGTTGAGAAAAATTCGAGAACCAAATCGTCTGTTGCATTGGCTAATGCCCAAAGAGCAAGTTCAGCCATTGTTAAGTCCACGGGTAAGAAGATCACTTTTTAGCACATACATAGTGCGATAGTGTCATAGGTTATGAAATATCATTGTAGATTTAAAGTTTTGAGATGTTTGTATTTTTGTCTTGATTTGAGTAATTACTTGCATATCGGCCCAGTTACTATGTACTTGAGATTGGTCATCTCAATCTTCACTATAATGTGTGGCCGCAATCTCAATAAAGTTGCTCGTAATAGCACAGCATAGCAGCCAATAAATAGGTTCATGATGTGCTTAGCACACACACGCGCACGCACACCTAGACCCATTGGCCTAGCCTCTGTCTCTTATGTTGTATAAAAAGTATCAAAACACCCAGACACCAAAATGCGAAAGTTATTTTTAAATTCATTTGAAAATAAAGAGATCATACAGAATTTGGGACATGGAATTTTCCCTTAATTCGCTAGGCGCCGAAACGACAACCTTTGAACAGCAATTAAAAAATAACACACATAACACGCTTTGTTATTGGCTCCGAATTTGGCAATAAACTATTTCCCCACGGTTCATTTTGGTTACTGGTTTAGATCGCTGACCAACTTCCACATTATCACGTTTTACAATTTCGCGTTTGGACTAAAAAAAGAATTTTATTCTTTCACTATCAAACCAAAAAGATCTCTTTTGAGGCCTTTTCTGTGGTCAACGCTTTTGTCAACCTGATCTTTTCCCATTAGCCCTGCTAACTATCAATTATAATTTGGACATCTTTTTCCCCTTTATTCTTTTATTTTGACTTCCTTTCCAATTCGGACATTTATCACTATCAATCATTACAAAGGGTCTGGAACTTCTATGTGATGACCTCTGAAGCTCACAACTCCACGGTCGTGCCATCGATATATCATGCCACTACACTCATAACATCACTGCACTCATCCTCAGATAGTACATCGCCGAAAGGCTCGATTTCGAGCATACCAAGTATCGTCACCCCAACTACTTCCAATCTGAGTGGGAATGGAACCCTCAGTGCTCCTGTTCACACACATTCAACATCCAGTAAGAGTGGGTCTGTTAATTCATTAGCTATGTCATACAACTCGACAGTATTTCATGCGCATGGGTCTGGTACTTCATTAGAATCATCAACAACTTCAGAAACCACGCCCAGCTTAGAAACTGATCCACTGACGTTAACTATAACCTCAAAAGTCACTACAGCCATCACGTCTTATGTCACAGCCATTTCATATCCTGAAGAGACCACTGTGTATTATACCCAACCATTTTACTTTACAGACGATTCCACCACTATAACAACTAAACTACCATACTCTACAGTGATTGGAACTGGCCAGACATTCACAACAGACTCACTACAGCCAATTACCACAGATGTGGCATATCTAGCAAGTGTTGTTCCAGGTTATAAGAGTTCGCTAGCGGCTAGTTCCAATGGTGATTCTACTGCTACCAAAAAGACTATTGCTGGGTCCGTTGTTGGTTCAGTGATGGGATGTGGTATTATCCTATTGTTACTTTGGTTCTTTCTATACAAGAGAAAGAAGAAAAGTTCAACTGTCTTGGAAAAGGGGTTCAGCCATAGCATTCCATCCACCAGACTTTACGATGATTCAGAGCTCCAACCTTCTGAAAAACCACCTTCTCTTCCTCGTTTACATTCTTTGATCCCATTCACAAGGAGCTCTACATCATCAGAGAGTTCTGCTGGTTCAAATGATTCAAATGGATTAGGCTCTTTACGTACTTCAATTTTGAAAGATCAACAGGTTCCAAATGAAAGAACACCAATCACATCACATCATACCACACCCCTTAACTTTAAGAAGTTAATTCCAACTTCCTACAACAAACGTCGTACTATTGATACTGTGTTTGAAGAGTCTGAATCATCATCTTCAACGATAGAATCCCCAGGAAGACAATCACAACCACAGGCGACATCTTCACTTTATCATAACAGACTAAAACCAACTTCACAGCGTTATCAAAACTCTGGTTTGAAACCACTGAGTAATCCATTCCAACCTATAACAAGGGCAACTCCACCACCACCACCACCACCTTCAAGACGCTCAAACGCCTATCCTAGCGCCAATGACTTCGTTCGTGGTCATGGGAACAACAGACATTCATTAACTTCGATAGAAAGTTCTATTGTCTCTGAAGATACAGATGACATAAGCACTGATGAATCATTAATTGAGTTTGGCGAGGATGGTATGCCTATCAATAATGGCTCAAGCAGAGGCTTCTTTAAAGAGGTTGTTTAGTAGGCTGGTTTTTTTTCTTTTTTGGTTTTGCAGCTTTTGGTTCACTTAATGACTTCAAGGGCTCAAGGGTTTTTGTTTTATTATTCTTCATGTCGTTAACTCCTCTTTGTTCATATATTTACATTATTTAGAGTGTTTTAAGGTGTTTATTCTTTTTCTTACTCGTACAAATACTACTCGCATATCATATAATAATTCCGTATATATATGCAAAAAAACACACATACACGCACACACCTATCGCTTTTAAACTAGTTAACAAGCACATACAAAAATCAGTAACATTTTAGAAAAAAAACACATAAGATGATGAGCCTCCCAAACACCATGTATACCTATAAAAAAAACCCACAATGGCTCATCCAATGACCTATAAAACCTTGTCAAATATAATTAAAACCCCTTGTAAACCTACCCGTATCCCATAATATATATATATATATATAGGCTTCATCCCTTGGAGAAAGATTTGCTTATACATTCATAGCAAACCTTTGATCTTGATCTGATCCAAACCCAATGGCTTTAACTGAGGGATCTCCATGACAAATTTGCCCTCCTTGTAAATTTCATCTCTGTTGTGGGCCCTGATGTATTTCCAACCCAAGTAATGATCACATTGATTACAGTGGGTGTCACAGACGGAGTAGTCGCCTGTCATCATGCTTCTCTTTTCGACGGCAGCATTCTTGTAGTTGTACCTGAGTTGGGGTTTGTTAGTAACGTACGTGATTTGAGTAGTTTTTAAAGATGCTATTACTTACAGTTTGTTAACTAGATACCCCTTACCATTCTTGCCGCGGAAGTTCTAGACCCAGTTAGTATAAGGAGTGCTAACGGAATTATAAGGATTGGGAATACTCACAGAGGAGGTGATATTATCCGAGGTGAACAGATGATTATAGCATTCGCCACACCTGAAGATGGTACGCTCGCGGCAGTTGCTATCAATCTGGACAGCGTACATTAATCCCATTTTGTTTTTCTCAATTGGTGAAGTTTAGTAGTAGCTTTTAGAGCGCTTCAAAGGCAGTTGTGGAGGGTAAAATGTTCTCAGTAGAAGAAGAGGAACAAGATGATCGTAGTTCAAGAGACACGTAGAGCCTTAAAAGATCGTGTTGTTTCTCTCAGTGGCAAATTGTTCTTTGGAGGGGCTTTTTCGATAAATTTAAAAGGAGCTCAAAATTTAAAGTAGCTGCATATTTAAATTGACTGTCAATATGGAATGTGTCATCAATGAGAAAGTGACACATAAAACCGATGGCAGAGAAGGATTGGAAGATAACAAAAATTTGGAGCTTTTGGGCTAATTTTTGCGTGGGAATAATTGGTGGAGAAGTGAAGAAAAGAGGGCTTGTATGAAAGTCTGAACTATGAGGGTAAGAGAGGGGGGGATTCAATGCTCTGATTTCTCCTCAATCAAATTATGGCCATGCCTTTAGTGAGGCGTGGTACTATATATTAAACTACTCCTACCCCCCAGGATTTAGCGTGTCTGATTCAAAAGGTTCAATTCCGGCCATAAGTCACCGGAAATAGCCTTTTAGGGAAGCTTTGGCGAATTTTGAATTACCCGGAGCTGATTGTAAAGTTTGTTGGAAAAAGCGAAAAAGTTTGAATCGAGACCAAATGGTGAGAAAGAAGGTCTAGAACATTGAATTTCAGTTCCTTCAACCAACCAAGCCTCACACACCTTTTGTTCATGAATTTTAAAGGTCTGACCCAACTGAGACTCATACAGCGAGTCTCCACTCCTGTTTTCACAAGATGTCTCCATCAATCCACCGTTTTATTCAACCAAACTACAAACTCATTGTTTGGTGATGTTACTGAACTTGATGAGACAAAAGCCCCAAAAAGAAAGAATGATTTCAGTGAATCATTACAAACTATGGGTGGTGATGAGAAATTCAACAAGAATAAAGTCACTTTGGCTAATGATAAGGCACTACATGAATACATTGGTCATAAACCAACTTCTGCTGTTGAAAAACTGCTAACACCATTGAAGAGACATTTATACGAAGCTAATGTTAAACAGAATGGGTTTTTCAAGAACAATCAAGAGATCACGTTGAATGGTGAAACATACAAACTGAAGCTATCAAGGGAAGAAATTGATATTTTAGAACCAAGTATGTACATAAAATCATACAGAATTAAGAGTTCAATGAAGAAAGCCACTATCTTTCTAAGATTCATCAACGGTATGCAAGTACATGAAGCTATCACTCAATCACAGTTTCAAAGTAAGAAGATCGGTAGAGAAATTGCCGAATTTTTACAAGACAGAATTCAAGATGCCCCAGAACTAAATTTGGATCCAAAAGACCTATACATTTCACAAATCTGGTGTGGTTCTGACGGTTGGTGGAACAGAAGACTGGATCCAAAGGCTAGAGGTAAGACCGGTATCATTCATCACCCATACATCCATGTCAGAGCCATTTTGAAGACCCCAATCACAAAGAAGAGATTGGCTTGGGAACAAGAACAAAAAGAATTGAGACAAAAACCAAAATACCAATTACCAAATGAAAAATTACGTTTCAAATTAGATGGTCATTATAAATGGTAAGGTTGTTGTTCAGAGGGATGTACATAGAAACTTAAATGTATATAATTTACAGCATGAATTAGGGTTGTAGTTTAATCTGTCGTATAAGCGTTGATTTTGAAATAAATAAGTATTATAATAAATAGAATAAATAAGATGAATAAATATGTGCTCTAGAACTCGTGTGATTAAATGGAACTCTGATTAATCAATCATCATACCCTTTCAATGTTGGATCTCTGGCACGTTTAGGAACTAAGAAAACAGGTTAGCAACAAATCTCCTTTCAACACAATTAAACACATAGTTTACAGATAATACTCACTTGGATAAGCGAAGGGAACAGGTTCGTGGTCAGGATACCAATACTTTCTTCTTAAAGGGGCAAGACTTAAGGCTAAAATTGGACCAGACAGACCAATGACAACACTGAAGAATAAATGAGGTCTGTTGTGTGCGTGATAACGGGCCCACTGTGAAATAGTTAATCATGGAATTCCAGGGTTGGGACAGGAGTGTGATACATACGCGGTAAGGCTGCTTGTAGTACACTGGATATTCAGACATAGTGCTTTTATAGAGGGTCAATCTGGCGATTATTGGTGATTTCTGGTGAATGTCCCCAGGTTTTCCAATTCTCCCTTAATTTTCAAGGTTTTGTGCCCCACAGCAAATTCCGACTTTCATAGAGCCCTAACCAGATTAATCAACAGCACCAGGATCTTCTTAAATAACACATTGGCAATTAATTATGAAGAAGTCTGGTATAAGGCTGTGCAAGATCATTATCATCACACTGTCCTAGAGAGGATACATAGGTTGGAGGTTTTGTTAATGCAGCTTCAGGAACGTGATCCAAAAACCCCATTAATTATTTTGGACCAATTACTTTCCTTAGACCTTTCTTAGCTACGAGCTGGAAGCTGGAGTTTGAAATTTTGGTACTGTTTATGAACATGGGTTTTTCTATGTACAACTTTCCTCTAACTCACCTACTTAATCTTCTTATCCTTCAACTTGATGGTTTCATTGTCTAGATAGATACCTTTACCTTTATATGGTTCAGGTGGATGGAAACGACGAATGTTGGCAGCAAATAATTTCACTTGTTGCTTATCAATCCCCTCAACGATGATTCTGGTTGTTGATGGTGAAGTGACAGTTAAACCTTCTGGAACAAACAAGCCCTGTGGAATGGAAGCACCAAGTTTCAACCACACGTATGGCTTACCGTCTCTTTCTTCCACTTGCGTTCTGTAACCGGTACCAACGAACTTCAAGATGGCTAAATGACCCTCAGTGACACCTGCGATATGGTTATTTATTAAGGATCTAGTGGTACCCCAGAAGGATTTTTGGATCTTGTTTTCTTCATCTTGGATCTTGAGTATTAGTTTGTTGGATTCACGTTCGTATTGTATAAAGTCTGCAACTGGGAGTTGTAGTTCACCCTTTGGACCAGTGATTTTGGCACTTTGTGATAGTTTTAAAGTGGTTCTTCCTTTTCTCTTAATGATTGGATATTGGTACTTGGAGAATTCAACATTGACCTCTTCAGGAACGAAGATTGGAGCTGAGCCAATATGTGATGGTCGTATGATACTGCTGCTGAACAGTCTCTTACTGGTAAAACTCTTCAACATCTCCGATAAATCTACGACTTTATTCGATTTTGATCTTGTCTTTTCGGGCCAAAACTTTTCGTTCAATTTTTCTTTCAACCAAAGGCCGCGAAACCATTTTATATCAACAAATTCGCGGGTCAGATTCTTTCAAAATTTTTTTAACCTCATCTCAAATTACAAACTGAAGGACACTTCTTCTTTCATATACCAAAGTACAAAGCATAGTACAAAAGACGAAATGGTTAGAAAACTAAAGCATCATGAGCAGAAGCTCCTTAAAAAAGTTGACTTTCTAGACTGGAAGCAGGACAACGACCATAGAGATGCACAGGTCATGAGAACATATCACATCCAGAACCGTGAGGATTATCACAAGTATAATAAGCTATGTGGTGAAATTAGAAAATTAGCCCATAAACTTGCGTTACTACAGCCTACAGACCCTTTCAGAGTGAAGCACGAACAACTGCTACTTGAGAAGCTTTATTCAATGGGTATCCTTTCTACAAAGTCCAAGATATCCGACCTGGAGAACAAAGTCTCAGTGAGTGCTATATGTCGCAGAAGAATTGCCGTTGTTATGTGCAGATTGAAGATGGCCGAGAATTTGAAATATGCCACCACTTTTGTGGAACAAGGTCATGTCAGAGTTGGTCCAAACGTCATTTCAGACCCTGCATACTTGGTCACTAGAAGTATGGAAGATTACCTAACTTGGGTCGATTCAAGTAAGATTAAAGAAAACTTGTTAAAATACAGAAACAAGATTGATGATTTTGATTTAGCATGATTGATGAATGGGATTCTAATGTACATTTTTTTTGGGATAGGTAATCGTACCTGATACGGAATAAAAATCTAATAATTCGTTTCTAAAAATGAACATAAAAATGAAGAATGAAAGAGAAAATTGTCTCTGATTGTGCTCATGTACTGAGTTTGGAATGGGCAAGTCCTCGAACAATGAAGTTGAATGATGGAGTCTATAAAACAATAACAATAAATCACGATAATGCATAAGAATGTTGTCTAAGGTTCAAAGAAAGTTGTAATTATCACTCGAACCTAATTGTTTCCTCAAATCAGCTTGGGATCCACTTCTTGGTAACTCACCATCTTTATTCCCACCTGGACTTGGAGGAGCAAATTCATTCACCTGCGGAGACTGTGGTGGACCAAAAGCAGCATTGTATTGGGATTGCGAGGTCATACTGCCGTTTCTTGAGCCATCAGTTTGTTGTTGATACTGGGTGAAGGAACCGGCAGGTCTGTAGATCCTTTGCTTACCAATTTCGACCGGATTCACCATGACAATACTTTGTCTAATGTGATGAGGCGACGGTGGGATAGAATCGGAGATGTTTGGACCTTGAATCTCTTTATAATTCTTGAACCCACCAGTGTTGGAAGGAGACAGTGGGGAGGTAGGTTGGAAGATCTGATCAGAATATTGCAATGGGTTGAATGGTTTCAGTGGAATTTCAGGTCTGGAACCACCAGTTAATGATTTTGTAGGAGCATATTCAGTGTTGGTGACAATAGAATCGTAATCCATTTTGTTTGGAGTTGGCACTGTTTGTAAAGGCTCTAGCATTTGAAGTTTTGGAGATGATGGAGCTGATGGGTATCTCTGTTGTTGCTGTTGTTGTTGGAATGGTGGTTGATAAATGTGTTGAGTGTCCAGTTGTGGTGGGGCCATTTGTGGGATGCGTTGTTGTTGGTAAGGTTGTTGTTGATATTGTGGCTGATTTTGAGGTTGATGTTGATGTTGATATTCTTGAGGTAGTGGGATGGATGAGTAAATAGATGAAACGGCTCTGCGACCCTTTTGAGCTGGGTCAAAGGTCTTTGTGTCACCATTAACGTTCAAATAATTCTCCTGCTGATCAACTTCGTCACAGTCTTCAAAATCATCTTCATTTTCGTTGTAAGTCAGTTGAGACTGATTTTGTAAACGAGTGGATTCAGCTTGTGGTAATGAATCCTCCAAGTTTGGCAAAGGAGGAAGTTCCTCTTCTGGCCCTTGTCCACTGTCATCATCTTCATCCTTATGAGTTCTCACTGATTTGATTGAATTCTCTCTATCAAAATACACTCTATAAACACTCTTCATTCTCTTAATATCTTCATCCTCTTCATCTTCTGGCTCTTTAACAGGTGATTTGATCCTGACATCTTTTTTCACTTTTGATTCTATGTGTTTGAAGTTCTCTGGAGTAGCATCCAAATTGGACACATCACTACCAGTTCTGATATGCTTCTTTGGAGTGGTTTGGTAAGGATCTTGGAATATATCTGTTAGTTCTTCTTCTTCCTCTTCCTGACCATAACGATGATAATCATTGTCATTACTCTCTAAGGCCTTCAAGGCCTTTTCTCTATCAGCCTGAGCAAAAGTGAAGTTGTTATCACTGTTAGTATCATTGTTGAGGTTCTTAGTCTCACGATAAGAGGTCGAAGAATCAGTGGTTGGATCATCCTGAGAAAATTTTTTCTCATTTGGTTTTTTGGTGTGTTGTGATGACAAGTTCATAACACTTGAATTGGCAGACCTATATGAGGAATTAACATTTGACAAAGCTCTGGATTCTGGCCTGAAGTAATCATAACCAGAATAACCATGTTGAGTATGCTTAGCGTACTCGTCTAATGATTGTTTGGAGCCAATGTTGTGTTCATAAGGCAATGTGAATGGTTCATAATAGGGGTCAGCCCGAGCAGTTACGATAGATCTATTATCTGGAATGTGGGCGTTCTGTGGAGGATTAACCATGGTTGATGGGTAACGGTTGTTTTCTGTACCGAATGGGTCTGAGATGAATGAATCGTCATCAGGGAATCTATGAGGCTTTGGATAATCTGGCAACACGGTAGTCTCACCATAAAAATCAGGATCGTTATCATCTAGAGCCTCTTTCCTACCCTTTCTGTAGTTCTTGTAAATGAAGAAACCAATGATAGATAAGAACACAACTACTGGGATACCCACAGCTAACCCTACCGTTTTACCATCAAGACTGTTGCCGGTTTCACATCTTTGTTTATCGTTACACGAGGAAGTGGATGATTTGTGAGATGATGAGGATTTGGAAGCGGATGATTCGTTGTCTTCTGATGAAGTAGCTCGCTTATAGTATGAGACATGACTCGTGGTTAACGACTGATAAGCATCTGATGTGAATGAACCTTGTGAATATTCTTGAGAAGCCGCCAAAGAGGCAGACCCTGATGATGACAAAGGATAGAGCGTGGTGTGGTCAATGACCAGCAATGAAGATGTGCTGATAGTGGTGATGGACATGGCTCTTCAACAGCGTTTATTAACGAAGGAAAATCTGTATTGGGGCAAGTTGATCTCGGTTGGCTTGGCTTGATACTGAATCTTGAAATCAAGTACAAAAAGAATGAATGAGGGAAAGATTGATAGCAGGGTAGTGTACAGCTATACTTCCGGGAACATACAATAGATCAAGTGATAGAGGACTAATGAGGTTCTAATGGTAACAATCACTAAAGGAAACAAAACGCGGTTCAGCTTGAAGTGAGAAATGGAGATCCGATCAAGTTGAAGAGAGCACGGGGTTTGAGTGCTGAGTGCGTAGTGAGACGGTGATTTCCAAGATAGAGGTGTTTAAAGACCTCAGTTATGTGTCTGTTCTGTTTTTATTTTCCAGAGAAACAGAGCTGACCTGGGTGTGGATCTCTGATTCTTTCCTAAACGGACCTTTTTTTTCTTCTTTTGCTTTAGTTTTGGCGTTTTAATTTTTTCCTGGTTGATTCACCACTTAGTGCGTCCCGTACCAGTCTTTTGGAGTGGCTTAAAGACGTTTAATTAAAATGATCACCATAGCCAGTGTAGGTGAATATTGGCAGTGTTTGCGTGCTAATTAATTAGTCTGGAGGAGCTCAGAGAATTCAGATTCGGAAATCGTTTTTGAACCAAGTCTCTGATCTTAACTGTCTTTTTGACTGTGATCAGTTCATTTGGAAAACGGACAGATTTATTAAAAGAATTTGTAGTATTAATAGATCATGACATTCATTTGAACAGGAGAGAATTTGGATAAGTCCATCATCTACCACAAATGTTGAACTAATATATAATTAATATAAATATTGTATAGGCTCCTTGTACAAAAAGAAAATGTTTGCATAATATTCATATCGAAGTTCGAACTTTACGACTTGAGAGAAAGAATTAGCATTCGAATGATACGTTGATGGTGGTGATCACTTGCGCTTTTGTCAATGAAATCTAAATATTCAAAGCCAGCTTAACCTAGACTCCCCCACCCTAAAAGTTATCTTTCCTCATAAATTCTCCATCTTGAACCCAAACTCCAAAGATTTCAAGCATTGACGTCTTCTAAGCAATCCTTGTAATGATGACGGGTTAACTAAAGATAATGCATTAGATGTGTGTCACATAAAGAGCTCTCTCATGATGATGATATTGAAAGGGCATGGCATGGGCTGTAAATATTTATAGAATACAAGAACTGGTAGAAGCACTAACTAGTGATTGTTTAAGCACTTCTTCGGAAACAATTTTCCGCCGAAAGATTGAAAATTTTCAGTCCCGTTAAGGAAAAATATATATCCAAAAAAAGGTACTTAATGCGGTGTTGGTGATTGGCTTTGTTTGGGAAACATTTGGAGGGACTGAGGTTTTAAGGGAGAAACTTAGTCTCAACCTCCAAGTGAGAAGTTGAGGTGAGACTATTAACGTCCCTTGTTATCCCAACCTCTCCACAGTTGAGAGGGTACAACTAAATATTATAGAGGATACTCACATTAGGCTAGAGCCGTCTCTGAGCCAGGGGGAAGATGACACGCACATTTTTTTTGCATTACCAATGGCCAATGGTCCTGAGGGCAGTAATCAACAGCTTTGGAGATTGGGCATTTTGGGCATTTTGTGGCTCCTTCAACCTATGTTGACTTGTGGGTCAATGTGCCTATGGAAATACCAATCCCACCTTGTGAGTGTCAATCTTCGCCTAAAATCTGGGCGGGATCCACCATCCTAGGCAGAGCTGAGGGGATCATAGGTGGATGGTGACGGACCCAAGTTGGCGAATCGCGACCTAAAATTGCAATGCAGTTCGGATGCATGAAATTGAATGCATCTCGGTATCTACCAGATAGGAGATAGAACCGGAAATGAAGTGCAATCAAAAGCTCCACCTATTTTTGGATGTACTACTAGCACTCAACTAGTCCCCAGGAATCTGCAAAGGTGTATATACAGGATCGCTCCCAGACTAATGCCTACTCCAAATCTTCTTTCCTAGCAACTGTCAGACTCTTGCTTCTAGACTCTAGAGTCTGGAGCTGCATCAAAGCCGTTGGGGCTTTTTTTTCGCGAAAACCGCGAATTTCTTTTCCGAGTAGTCATGCGTTTAACTAGTAGGGAGATCATGAAATAATTTCCTGTCTGTATAAAACTCTGCGCAATCCCAACAAATAGCGAAGTGTCTTAAAATTTAAATGGTGATTTATGGCACGATGATAACGGCAATACCCATCCCACAAAGGCAGAGCTTCGTGGATGTGCATAAATGTAAGGGCTCTCATTCTACCACGCCCTCACTCCAGTCGATCCTGGAGCAAAAAAAGTGCTCCCACTCTCAATGCACACGACTCTCCGTTTCATCACACTCCTCAAACTCAAGCTCGACTTCTGTGCCCTCATTGGCATCCATACCCTCCAGTCTCGAGTCTTGTGGAACACACCCGCTAGAAAGCTTCAACGTCATGCAGGATATTGACCAGGACTTCTTCACTTTTGATAGAAATAACAGATATTTTGAACTAATGGTGCCCATCCATTCTACACCTACTCTAACCGATGAGGAATCACTGTCACAAGAGCAGACATTTAGCCTGAAATCTATCATCAACAAATCTAGTTTTGTGTCAAACTTGACAGAATCCATTAAGAACTTCACCAGTTCTACAATGCAACAAAACAATGACATGGTATTCGGAATTCAACCACGTCTAACCGATGACAAACTACCACAAACGGTGTTCAAGAAGATCCACTCTCCGGAAACTGAAATGGAAACTTTTAAAATTACAACCAGTGACAACTACCTATCTACTGACTTGACCTCTTCTGCTTCAACAATGTCAATTGTTAGAAACAGAGAGGCTAGAATCAACTCTCAGTTTTTGAGACTATATGCCCATGAATCTTCAAGTCGCATGAAGGGCTTATTACCAGAGATGTCACATGAAGAAGAGACACAAATGTTGATTGAACAACAGGGAAGACAACCAGTCATCACAAATGAGCGTGAATTTGCCCTCTTAGTGAGACAAAGACTGTGGCAATGCGTAG
Organism: Taiozyma dajiaensis; assembly: GCA_030579075.1. Classification (NCBI taxonomy): domain Eukaryota; kingdom Fungi; phylum Ascomycota; class Saccharomycetes; order Phaffomycetales; family Wickerhamomycetaceae; genus Taiozyma; species Taiozyma dajiaensis. The sequence goes on from JAKUAB010000021.1 coordinate 131,111, forward strand.
TGTTACCCCCAAGAGATGACTCCGTGACTACGATGGATGCCACTTCGGAATATATCTACGTCGGTGATGGTCATCAAGATGCCCAAAAGAACAGTAGTTCGTTGATTCGCAAGTTGGGCGAAGTGAAACCTTGGATCAATCTTGATGACAACATTAATCCTTCTTCACGCACGATTTTGAAACCAAGAGGTGTCATCCAAAAGAACGTCCAATTTACCGTGAAAGGGTGGTGTAATACCAGGTGGCAATCACACACAGCTAATGATTAATGATTAATGACTTTTTACTTTTGCTTTTTATTTTATTATTGCTATGCTTTAGAGCTTTTGCATACTATTTATTACGGATTATATATGGATAAGGGAGTTTATAGAACAGTTTTAGTGGTAATTATTGCTTAAAATTTCAGTTGACTGATAGCACTGTAGTCCCCCTCCTTCAGTTTTAACTTCTTAGACTCATGACAAATATTACCAGCGTGAGGCACAGGGGATTATTATTGTACTAGCTTAGTAATCGGCATGAATCCAAATTGTACCGAGACCAAGATAAAGCTTGTTGTCTATCTACCTCAGCTATATCTGGATCCAAGTCGGTGAAAAGCGAGATGACACAACTGGGGAGCAGCAACTATGATATGGATGAGCTCAATGTAGAGCAGCGGGCCATAGCTTTGTATGAACAGGGTGCGGAAAAGGAGGCCACTGGGCTCATGAGTGATGCCATTAAGTTCTATTCTAAAGCTCTAAGAGTGAGTACATCCTTTGACAGGTAATAATTTGTGACAGTAGCTAACCGTTTTTAGTTACATGAAGGTGTCGAGAGGATATACAGACAGAAACTTCAGGATGAATACAGGGTGAAACTTGCTGAAAGGGAGGCACAGATTCCCAAAATTACCAAACTGAGTAAAGATCTCCAAGGGCTGTCTGTTGAGGATGGTAATGAACTGACTATAGAGTTGGAACCATGTTGGTTGTTGGAGATGCTACCGAATGACATTCTACTAGAAGTGATAGCTGTGCTTATTCATATCGACTCTCATGCCTTTGTTTGTTTTGCCACAACATGCAAAAAGCTTTCGAAGTTATCATTTGATAAATCTGCCTACAAACACCTGTCGAAGATAATATACCCTAGTCAACGATACTCTAGCACAGCTTACCAACTTAATAACATATCATCTGATCAATTAAAGATGGTGGAAATGTGGGATTTCAACTGGGAGGCTATGTTGAATGATCGTCCTTTCTTGAAATACCATGGAGTTTACATATCGAAAGTATCTTACATTTCAGAAGGAGCTAGGGATACGAGTTTCTATGCTCCTGTGAAGCTGGTGACCTATTTTAGATACATCAGGTTCTACCCTGATGGGTATGCCTTGAAATTAACCACTACAGATGAACCACAGCTGATTGTGCCACATTTCCATATAGAAGAAGCGGCTCAATGGAAACATATCACTGTCTCGAGATTTTCTATCGAGATGGATGGCAGAGTGGTGATAACCTCCAGGACTGAAGATTATGAGTTTGTGGAGGAATTAGAAATTGTCAGTCTGGGCTATAGAAAGTTCCATAGACTGAATTGGATATCGTCATTCACAGTTAACGGAGAAGGTGAACGAGGTTATTTCAGCTTGAAAAAGGAGAAACCGTTCAATTTTTCAGGAGTCAAATCCTATAAGGTTAGCTATTAGAGATTACGCAGATACATTATACTCATAATATAGAAAACAAGTGTCGACTCCTTCCTATACGGAACGCTGCATTATCTATCGTAAGTTGTCGTCAAACCGCGCAGTTGTCTTTTCACAAAGGGATATAGGCTTTTCATATTCGCGCTCTCTATAAGTAATGGATCAGTGGTGGTCATACCCATCATCTGTGACCCAAAATTTGGCTGATAGTTTGTATCATTTATTGTCCTGGGAGTCGATGCCTCTAAGGTAGACATTGGAATACGGATATTCACCATATTGTTGAACTCACTTTGTTCTTGGGATTTTGCATGAGCCACTTTCTTCACATTGAATGTTTTTTCAAAGCTGCTGATCTTGATCATCTTGCTTAATAGTTCGCCCTGGCGATACTTTTTCCATGAATCAACAACGTAATAGATCTCATCGAGGATCCTAGCCCTTCGAGGCCCCAGGTTTAGATAGCCATCTGTTGAAGCTTTATACTTCTTGAAATCAGCATCTTGATGGAATACAAGGGCCAATAATAGCTCTAATCTCTCATATTTCTTCAGATGATCTGGTTCGATGTGTCTAACACCAACTGGCCACCATGATGGTTTAGAAGCATCACCGAGTTTGTATGGATGATTGGATTGCTTTTTGGGCTCCAGAACTTTGATGTATTGTTTGGCAATGGCTTTACATTTTAGTTGCTGCACAGCTTTGAAACAGGACTCAACGTGGGCCCTGACGCTGTGATCTTCGGATAGATCTAATTCATGAGCCAGTTCATTACCTCTCAAATGGGAAGGTTGGATGTCTTCTTCCAGTGGAGACCTGGCGTAATATGCGGGAAAGTTGTAAGTTCTGTCAATATCCCAAGAATGAAGAGTTTCTCTGGAGGAGTCTGGATATTCTAAGTGTATGGTGAACTTGACCCCGTTTTCCAATAACACTCTGAAGTTAATAGTATCAATGTCAAGCATGATACGTTTGTGCTCTAAACAAAGAGAATCAACCATTTCACAAAGGAGGGGCACCCTTTTTATACCACACGCTACTTGCCGTTTTTCTTATCTATCACATAGTCGAACAATTGTCGATTTCAGCCCCCTCCAAGTGATTGGTTTTGCAAAAGTTTCAAGTTTATATCGAAACACTTTTGAAACGTTTCCACGGCAACGACTCTCCACTCATATTGCAACAAAAACATCCGAACACCATACAGATTCCCGAATTGGTCGCGACTTTGTTTCAACGAAGGTGAACCTGAAGGAAACAATTTGCCACAGATTCCCACTAAAGAAGCATTCTGATCCACCAACTGAACAAGGGAACTAGTCCGCTGCTAATTGACGATGCTGTCTTCTAAGAAATGCCTGAGAGGCCTCTCCAGGGCTAAATTGACTGCTCGTCTTTCTTCCTCCTTCCAATTGGCTTCAAGTGTCAGATTCGCCTCCTACCTTCCAGAAAGAGCCTCAATTGGGTCACCTGTGATATCGCACGACAATAAACTAAACCAATTCAACAGAGGACTGCCTTTGGATCAAATTCTAGAACAATTGAATGGTCTTGGTGCCGCCAGGGACTTATTGAAACTTAAGGACGATGACAAATCAGACAAGGGCACTGAGGACAAACCTAGTGAGAAACCAACCACTGAGGAACAAGAGACTCCAAAGAAGCAAGAGAGGGAGAAGCCTGTTAAGCGTGAAAGAAAGAAAAAAGATCCAACACAATCGGAAAAGATTGCTGAGATTACAAAAGCTAATGAGAAATCTGCCAGTACTATTGGCTCTGCCGGTGATGATGACGCTGGTGATCCGTCAAGCAAGAACTCCAAGAATTCTCCTCCGCCTGAGGTCTACCCACAAGTGCTAGCCTTACCTATGTCACGGCGTCCACTGTTCCCAGGCTTTCATAGACCTGTTGCTATTACTGATCCAAATGTCATCAAGGCCATCAACGAATTATTTGACAAAAACAAACCTTACATTGGTATATTCCTTTTCAAAGATGACAATGCTGATGGCGATGTGATCACTTCGAGAGACCAAGTTCATGATGTTGGTGTCTTTGCCCAAATCACCTCAAGTTTCATCTCAAAGGATGAATCCACCGGCGCTGAAACTATGACTATTATTGCATACCCACACGCTAGAATCAGAACGGACGACTTATTGCCACCAAAGACCGAGGATGAAATTCAATTGGAACAAAACGATGTGATCAAACAATTGGAAACTGAAGTTGAGGAAGAACTAACCCAAGAAGGTAAAGATCTAGCTGTCGAAACTGTTCAAAGTGAAAGAGATGAACGTGTTCTGAAGAAACTTGATGAAGAAACTGATTATAACCCAACTGGGTTCCTAAGAAAATATCAAGTTAGTAGAGTTAATATCACCAAATTGGAGGATGAACCATTTGATAGAAATTCAACCATTATCAATGCTTTAACTTCTGAGATCTTGAAGGTCTTTAAAGATGTTTCAGCCATCAATTCCATGTTCAGAGAACAGATTGCGACTTTCAGCTCCACTCTTCAAACATCTGCCAACATCTTTGATGAACCTTCCAAATTAGCTGATTTTTGTGCCGCTGTCTGTGCTGGTGAACCACAAGAGCTGCAAGATGTTCTAGATGCCCTTAACATCGAAGAAAGACTAGAGAAGGCTTTGGTTGTCTTGAAAAAGGAAATCATGACTGCCGAACTACAAAGTAAGATCTCCAAAGATGTTGAAAGCAAGATTCAAAAGAGACAACGTGAATACTATTTAATGGAACAACTAAAAGGTATCAAGAAAGAATTAGGTATTGATGATGGTCGCCAAAAGCTGATTGACAAGTTCAATGAAAGAGCTGAAACTCTCGAGTTTCCACCTGCTGTTAGAAAGGTTTATGACGAAGAAATCAGCAAGTTGGCTACTTTAGAAACTGCTATGTCTGAATTTAGTGTTACCAGAAACTATCTGGATTGGTTAACACAGATCCCATGGGGTAAATACACCAAGGAAACCTTTGATATCACCAACGCAAAGAAGATCTTGGATGAAGATCATTATGGTCTAGCTGATATCAAAGACCGTATCTTGGAATTTATTGCTGTGGGTAATTTGCTAGGTGCCGTTGATGGTAAAATCATTTGTTTTGTTGGCCCTCCAGGTGTTGGTAAAACCTCTATTGGTAAGTCAATTGCCAGAGCCTTGAACAGAAACTTCTTCAGATTTTCTGTTGGTGGTATTGCTGATGTATCAGAAATCAAAGGTCACAGAAGAACTTACATTGGTGCTCTACCGGGTCGTATTATTCAAGGTTTGAAAAAGACTGAGAGTCAGAACCCTTTGATCTTGATTGATGAAATTGACAAAGTCACACATGGTGGTTCTCAAGGTGACCCATCTGCTGCATTATTGGAATTGTTAGACCCTGAACAAAATAGTGAATTTTTGGATCAATATCTAGATATTCCTATTGATCTTTCCAAGGTGTTGTTCGTCTGTACTGCCAATTCCTTAGATACTATTCCAAGACCATTGTTGGACCGTATGGAAATAATTGAATTACCAGGTTATGTCGCTGAGGAGAAAGTCAAGATTGCTGAAAACTACTTGATTCCAAATGCTAAAAAAACCTCTGGACTTGATGAGGCCAATGTTGTTTTGACCACAGAAGGTGTTGAAAACATCGTTAAGCATTATGCTAAAGAAAATGGTGTTAGAAGATTGAAGCAATTGATTGAGAAGGTCTTCAGAAAGGCCGCTTTCAAAGTTGTTACACAAGTCACAACTGAACAGGCTAAACTTGAAGCTGAAAAGTCAAAGGAAAAAGTCAAGGAAGAAGATAATGAAAAATCAGGGGAAAAAGTTAAAGAAGAAGCACCTCTTGAAAAGGCAGAAACCAATGAAGTTGACACCAAGAATAAAGACGACAGAGTTGCTCCGAACTTGGAACATGATGAAGCCCCTGAATTAAAAGAATCCGTCAAGGAAGAAGAAACTGAGATCAAGAAACTAAAAGTCCCAGAGGATTTCGCCCTTGAAATTACTCCATCCAACTTGAAAGACTTTGTTGGTCCACCAATCTACACCACTGATAGACTATACGAAGTAACTCCGCCAGGTGTCATAATGGGTTTAGCATGGACTCAATTGGGTGGTACATCCATGTATGTTGAAGCTACCGCAGAGGAAGCTCTAAGTGAAAATGGTTCGCCAGCTGGTGGTAGATTGAACGTCACTGGTCAATTGGGTGATGTAATGAAAGAATCTTCAAAGATTTCGTTCTCGGTTGCCAAACAATATGTCAACAATGACTTCTTCAAGACTCACAACATCAACTTGCACTGTCCAGAAGGTGCCACCCCTAAGGATGGTCCTTCTGCTGGTATCACCATCACTACTGGATTAATATCCTTGGCCTTGAAAGTTCCATTATCCACCATTGCCATGACTGGTGAAATAACACTTACCGGTAAAGTGCTGAGAATTGGTGGGTTAAAAGAGAAATTGATCGCTGCTAAGAGGAACGGTGTTGATACTTTATTTCTACCAAAGGATAACCAAGGTGATTATGAAGATCTACCAGAAAACTTGAGAGAAGGGTTCACTGTTACTTTCTGCGATAATTATAGCCAAATTTATGAAAAACTTTTCAAGGATTACGCGGAGGCCAAGAAATGAGAATGTTATATTCTTTAGCATGTGTATATAGTTCTTAATCATACATTAATGAGATATGAAAGGCTACAATTGTAAAATATTGAAAAGAATTTAGCATGTCCTATCTATAAAAGGTTGCATCTGAACACGTGAAAGGAAAAACTTTGGAGAAACCTCCTTGAGGTGCAAAGAAGTGAATTAATAAGAATGATTTGAAGCGAATGAATCTCAGTCGAGATATATGCAAAATTAAGCCCTTGAAGCTGTGGCCCAATGTAAAACTCCCAAGGCAGCGGAAACGATACCAATAGTAGTTGGTAAGGTCATAACAACATAACCCCAGAACAAGACGCCAGCCATTTCTTTTTCAAACAGCTCATTTAATTGACATATTTGGGATAATTGTATAGCTGGGGGCGAAATAGTCAACACGAAGGCGACAATCAAGAAAATTGGATCATCAAGGATAGAAACAGGAAATAATCTAACGCAGACAGCAATAATCGGCAGTAAAATCAAAGGTGGGATGATCATTCTGGAGACCAGAGAGCCTATGACGATTTTCTTGTAGTTTCTGGAGGCTGGCGGAGTTTCATGAGATGGGTATAGGTTGGAGCCTAAAACAATTAAGATCAATGGGATGGAGACTGAGCCTAATTGTTTAATTGCCTCAGAGACAGTATGTTGAACAAACCCATCATTAACAAAGAAGGCGTCATGTAGAGGTGGGATAGAGGCAACAATGACAGCTGCAAGCATTGCCCATAATGGAGGGTTCATAGCATTGAAGAATCGTAGAGCAACGTTTTTGAAAGGGGTGTACAGCTTGACGAGTTTGGACTCATCTTCAGTAGCTTCGAAGAAGTTTCCTTCAGCAGTTTCTGATTCATCACCTCTTGGAGGACCTAACAAACGGTCAGCGACAGAAATATGTGAGCCAGCAGAGGATGAGGATCTTTCACTGTCTTCAGATCTTGAATCAGCAGAATCGACTGTATTGTTGGTGATATTCACAGCGTTTAAAGTGCTCTTAGAATTGTTCTTTTTCCATTGAGAGCCATTACTTTCAACATCAATAGGATATATAGCTCTCATTTCTTCGGGGCTTCTCTTTCTCAGCAAAGTATTGTAACCCCAAGACCATCTTAGAACTTGACCAATTTGTTGAAAGATCAATAGGTACAAGATACCTCTTGAAGCGACTTTAGTTGGATCGTCATCTTCGACATCATCCCATTCTAAGTTTGGTAAAGTATAAGCCAATGCAACAGTCAATGAAACTGGTAGGGAGTTGGAGTTACCAAATACACTCATGGCAGTAACAAAGTTGGATTCGGCTTCATCTAGGTTCAAGTACTTGGAAACAAATGTTGAGACCAAGTATAAGATACCGGTGGAGACGGAGTAGAATATCGGTATGATGATAATTTCAAAAAGCTTCTTGATTGACAAAGATGGGGCCAACTTGGAGAAGACCAAGGCAGGCGTGAAGATATCAACGTTCAAGATGGAGACATTCTTCTGCGCAGATTTGGATAGCAAGCCGGTCTTAGCAGCCCAGAACCCGGCTAAACAGACAAGAATGACCTGGACAACAGCCTGGAAAGTTAGAAAGGAGATTTGACCAAAGGAGAGCGGTTCACCCATGGATCGGTGAGGGTGGATGTGGTTTAAATGTAGTGGTTTGGGAGAGGCGAAAGTTCAGTTAGCAGGTACACAAAAAGCAAAGCAGTTGGGTTTGCGTCTTGCAGATTAAAAGAGTCGATAGTAGTGGAGGCAGTAGCGGACTGGAGAAAGACACTTGTAGTTGGATAGAGAAGTTGGAAAGTTGAAACAGCGATTATTCTTTTTGAGCTTCTAATCAAATTCTGTCCCAAAATCTGACAATCTTTGCCTCGTTATCAATCAGCTATTTAAACCTCTGTGCCATTTCCGCTTTAGGTAATTTTGCGGAATACACAGCCATTATCACTACCGCATTTGGCTGCTGAGCCCTGGATTTTCTTCATTCTTGTGTCCCTATGCAGGCACGTTTTTAGCAATTTGCGAAAATTTGCTCAATTTTTGCGACTTTCACGTGACAGATTTATGCCACAGATTGAATACAGCCATCACTCACAACCCAAGTCTTAGGTGAGTGATATTGATAGCTGTCTTGTTCATAAAAAGTTAAGGGAGACAGAATTATCTGAATACATAGCGCTCTTCACAATATGTTAGACTTCGGGAATTTTGGAAATACAAACCAAAGATTAACCAACACCCATCCAACCATGTTGAGAAGACCACGTTATTACTGAGCCCCAGCCAAAAAGAAACAATTTTTATGCTAGTTAGCTTTGGTATGATATTTAGAGCAATATAGTGTTAAAGTTATCTACTTGTATATTAGATTATGAACATCTCTTCACATACGTTACATCACAATCTCTTTGAAACCTTATTATCATTTCAATGGCTTTGTATCCATAAGTTTCAAACTTGACTAAGCCGCTCTTCCCTTTGAGGTTGAGGTTGGCTTTAGATTCAGCAGAAATAATTAAAAAACAACCCTTTAGCAGGTGATCATTCATCATGATGACATATAATTAATAACTATTGAATTGAACAGATGAATTTTGAGCGTTTCAAATAAACTGGTAAGGGAGGGTGTGTTGATCATTACTAAATTTGCACTTCTCATATAGTATCTCTTGAAAGAAAAGATAACTTATAACAAGTCATAGTGGTCATTGTATTACAATATATAATCATTAAGAAGGATTATTCATATATCATTGTGTGATTGTGCCACTGTGCTCATAACCTTATCTGATGTCTGCAAAACCCTTTTAATCAACTATATTTATATAGTGAAAGTGGGGAGATGAAATGGGCCAAATTTGGTAGGATCAAAATCATTAATTTATTCAAAGAATCCCCACTTCTTGATTAACTTATAATAAACTCTAAAGGATCAGTTAAAATATGATAAAATATGAGAAAGTTCCCTCAAACTTTAAAACTATGTGATTTCTAGTTTAAAAAAACATTGTCGTCATAATGAAGCTTTTGAAAGAGCATATCCCGAACATTGCCTTTCATATACGTGATAACAATGATCTTATCGAGTTAATGAAAGTTGAGAAGTTCCAAGTTCATTTCGTTGGTCATGTTACAGTATACCCACAATCTGATCATATAACACTAATATTAAATCATGCTGATACCATTGAAGAGCTCAATTCATGTTGTTTATCATCTTGCCACTTAGGCTATAAAGAGACTCTATTTCCAAAAGATTCTATTCTGAAGTTCAATGGTGATGAGATAACTGAAGGTTATGAAGCATTTTTCAGGCAATACCCAGTCGTCAACATTCATTCGCCAGTAGAGTGGCACACTTACGATTTCAAGTTCATCAAGTTCCTTGACCACCTCCATAAAGTATATCCAAGTCTTCGAGTCAAGATCTCATCCAACACAAGCCAACACTTCCCATTGAGTAACTCAGAAATAATACAAAGTGTTAGCATTGGAATGCTTCTAGGTATAGACTTTCCGAGCTACAGAAAGGTTGAAGAACTCAATTGTTCCATTTTCAGCGCTAATTACTTGCCCAATGAAATTCCACTCCATGCTCCTGAACATGATTATACCATTAATTTGCCAATGATGGAGACCATGAAACAAACGATATATGGATTATTTTCAAAAGGTTTGAAGAATTTATCGATCGTATCACCAAGATTAATATCTTTGGAACTAAACTTAGTAGGGAATTCGGTATACGATGTGAGTAGTGTCATCAAGGTTTTCAGGGCTCCTCATTTACAACACCTCTCATTGTACCAATGTAAGGGAGACATGATTGATCACTTGAGAAATACATTTGATGTCAACATTGCAGACTTGTTGTCCCTTCTGCCAAAGTTGAAAACACTGAGGTTATCCTCCGAAAAGTTGAGAGTGATCAATAATTGGCGCGTTGGTGATCCATTAGTATCCACATCACTTGAAGAGCTATGTATCAACCACAACTCAACAATCACAAGTATTGATGGTATCAACTTCACCAGCATACGGATACTAAAGCTCAAAGATCTCGAAAGCCTTTTACAGATTAATATCATCTCCCAATCACCAACTTTAGAAGTCTTGAAAGTCCACAATTGTCCTTCTCTCTCTTCAGTGATGAACTTTTATTTTCCTTCGCTACAAAAAATGAGTTATCACATTCAATCTCCAGAATATGGAATCGTGCTGTTTTTAAACCTGAACTTCCCACTGTTGACACACCTCGATCTAAGAGTCCAAAGTTTGAATTTTCAGATGAAACAAGTACACATGCCATCATTAACATCGTTGAAGCTTGATTGCCAAAGGAGGAATTCTTTCCTGGTTCCATACCAAAAAAATTACCACCGACAACTACTTAAATCATTACCATATGAAAACTTGCATGAATTATACATAGTCCTTCCCAATTTCGATAATTTACTTGACTTAAGTGATCTATTAGCAGTATGCCATGGTATTTCATTGTTACATGTTCGTTGTGTAATCAATATTCCTCATGATAGAGAGACGTTAGAAAAAGTGGGATCTGTTTGTAGGATGAAGGTTAAAGGCTTGAGACAACTAAGTATTGTCTCGCTGTCCCATTTCAAGTTTTATGGACTATTATATGATAATGGGATCTCCACGTATAAAAAAATATAAAATCGGGCTATGGAATCTTTTGAAATAATGCAAACACACATCCTCTTCATATTTATTCCAGCATAAATGACCAACTTTAGTAACTTAGTGGAAAATTTCAAATAGAACGAATAAGAACACCAAGGAAACGAGGATTAAAACGGCCCAAAACTTGACGTTTTGCCACCACATCTTTCTCTTAACTTTAACAGCACCGGTTCTGAAAGTATTCGACATGTTATTGATTCTATCTGTCTTATTTACCAACAAATTGATTCTTTCATTTCTCTCCAGAACTTGCTCGATGTTCTCATTCATTACAGTTCTCACCTGCTTGATGTCATTCTTTGTCGATTCTAGGTAGCTTCTCTGGAACTCTGCTTCATGAAACTTGATGATTTGATTGAAGCGAACTTTAAACTCCACATTGGAACTAGTGGTTTCTCTGTACTCTTTAAAATCTTTCAAAAGACTTTCAAGCACATTGATCGGAAAGCTCTTAGGGATCTCAGAGCTGAACAAAGTCAGGACGATCAAAATGTCATTTGTAGGGAGAATATACTTGATGTAATATAAGGAGAGGTCCAAATTGTGGATTTGGATGGGCAGATTCCCCACTAAAGATTTAGAAGCATTGATGACACTGAATTGACCAGCAACAATCTCGCCAACATCCTTCAAGTTGTATTGAGCGATAACAGCGTGGTTCTCATGAGAGTATAATGTGGTAGAGTTCAAAGTGAGTGTGGTAAAGATCACTAATGAATGTTAGCATACAGATCTAAGTCTCTCTGTATCTTATCAGACTACTCACAACTATTGTGGATGGTAAAGTTTGGATCAGTCATCTTTAGAAGTTCAATGAACAATAAAATTTAGCAGTTAGGAGACAAATCCTGTTGAATGTTTGAATAATCAGGACAAAAGATATATGTTTGTGGTTCCTGGATTTTGGGAATATTTTAAGGTATCATGTCTTGGTGTTCGGATGTGTTTTATACCCTACTTATTATATTGAAATTTGACACATAAATTATTCATAAAAAGTTAAATAGAAAATAGTAAAGATCGTAAATAAGCAGCTCAGTCGTCGCGTTGACTGGCAAGTATTCTCAAGATATTCAAGAATAGGTTGATTACGTCCAAATATAAAGAAATAGCAGCTGGAATTTCTTCTTCAATGTTGAACTTTCTCAAAACAAGTTGGGTGTCAACTAAGATGTAACCACTAAAGACAATGGCACCGATGGAACTATAGATTAGCTCTGCAGTGGAAGATGGCGTGAAGAAGAACCAGATAAAACTGATACCAATCATGGCAAACAAAACTGAGTTCAAAACACCAACCCAGGAGGTAAAGTCATACTTGGATTGGAAGGCAAAGAGAGTTAAACCAATGAAAATGATTAAGGTGATGACAAAGGCTTCCAAAACAATGCCAGAATCATAAAGTGATGAGACAACACCTATCATGTAACTTTCGAACAAGGTAAACCCCGTAAGTAGAATCAAATTGACAGGATATCTCTTTGATTGGACATAGGCAGCAATTAAAAACCCCACAGAACCGGCCATTGATACAAAGAAGATCCATATGTGGTTCAAAGAGAACTCCTTGACTGTTTCATTCGAGTTGATTATACCACCGATCACAGTTGTTAGCAATAGTTGACCAAATAGCAAAGTGTATACTTTTCTAATGAACTGTTGTCTGATAGGTAGCTCACAACTGGACACCTTTGTCCCATACTTGAAATCATCAGGAAGATCATCTAGACGGTTCACAGTGTCTGGATTGTCATTATAGGTAGGTGGTTGTACCAGAGGAGTGCTCATTTTTTAGGTGTTCTCAATGAAAGTTGTTGAGTTGTTTAAGCTGTTTTGTGGCAAAAAAGGTCCAAATATTGAATTATTAGAGTATAGTATTTTTGAAGGCACTAACCCTCCCTTACCGGTTACAAGGGCTACATAACCAAGCAAAAGTCAGTTGTGAGAAGAACTTTCCACGTTGCCTTCCAGAACCAATGGAAGTCTAAAGCTTCATTTTTCATGCAGCAGTACCAACTATCTACAATCAACGTTGTAGAAGTTAGTCTAGAAGCTTTCTCCTCTTACAATTAACAGGGCTGTTCTCACCATTGGTGAACAAACCACTGAAGGACCGGCCTTTAAATATTTTGTGGAGTTAATGGAAGTTTCTGTGGCAAAACAAGTAATTTTCGCGGATGCAACCCAGTGCACAATGTTCTTATCCTTTTACAAGCGACAGGGGCATACCCAGGTTATACCAAGTAATCAAGGTATTAACTAAAGTTAATCAAGGTGCTTACACAATTGAACTGGAATTAATGGCCTTGGAATGCCACAAAATGGTAATAATCGCGGTATTCCTTCCGTTACAGCGTGCATAAAGTATAGTTGCTCAACCCGTATTTTGACACAATTAGTTCAAGGTATAAATAGAGATGTCATTTCACAATATTTTAAATCTTTTCCAATCAAGTTTCCAATATTCTCAATTACTGCAATTGAATCAATTGAACTTGAATAATTATACGTCTCCAACAACTTCTACAACAATTCAAACACAATGGCTCCATTAGATATCTCTTTGAAAGGTAAATCTGCTATAGTCACTGGTGGTTCAAAGAACCTGGGTGCGGAGACTGCTCGTGAGCTTGCAAAGTTCGGTGCTAACGTTGTCATCTCCTACCACTCCACAAAGGAGAAGGACAATGCTGAAAGAATCTCCAAGGAATTGACTGATAAATACGGTGTCAAATCCTTTGCGTTACAAGGCGATTTAGCTGCTGAGAAGGATTGCGAAGAATTATTCAAACAAACCAAGGATAAGTTTGGCACAGTTGATATTGCCATTAACAACGCTGGTATGGTATTGAAGAAACCACTGAGTGAAATCTCCACCGCTGAGTACGATACCATGTTTGACATCAACTCCAAAGCATCCTTTCAATTCATCAAATTCGCTTCCAAATACGTTTCAGATGGTGGTAGAATTATCTTTTTAATTACTTCATTACTAGCTGCCTACACTCCTTACTACGGTTTATACCAAGGTGCTAAGGCTCCAGTTGAATATTTCGTCAAGGCTGCCTCCAAGGAGTTGCAAGACCGTCGTATCTCTGTTAACTCAGTTGCTCCAGGTCCAATGGACACTCCATTCTTGTATGGCCAAGAAACCGGAGAATCTGTCGCTTTCTTCAAGACTCAAGCTCAAGGTGGGAGATTGACCAAAGTTGAGGACATTGTTCCAATCGTCAGATTCTTAGCCACTGAAGGTGGTTGGATCACCGGTCAAACTATCTTTGCCTCTGGTGGTTTCACTGCCCATTAGAACAGGTTCGTCTTCAACTATGTTTGAGATTAAATGTCTAATGGGATATCACCTTTTTTAGTATATGAATTCAACTGATTACTTATACTCTCTTGATAATTGTAGTAATCCTGATTCCTGAAGTATAACTTTCAGAATTCATGCAGGACGCTGCAGCCCTCCAATTAAAGCAAAGATTATAAATACCTTCCACAACCCAAGTACTTATTGATTGATACAAAGGAGAAGGAACTTTTATATTCAAGATGTCCAAGAACACCGGCAGTTCCATCTTTTCAGATTTTGAAGTTGGCACTGGGAGTCAGTCCCAAATCCGATCCTCTCAGGCCTATACTCGCCAAGCTGTCAATGACACTGAGTCACAGATAAGGGACCAAGAGGAGATCAATGCTGTGCCTACGAATCTGTCAGAGGTTGAAGATGAAGAAGTTGAAGAATTCATTAAGAAGTATGGTGATATCAAAGTTTCATTCATCAACCCTCCAGTTCCAAACCCTTGGTTCACTACCCCTCATGCCCTGAACTACTTCCATAATGGCATTCTGTACAGAACAAAGAATGAAAGAACATCAGGCAGTCTAGAGTTGTTCTTAGATTTAGTCTATGTTGGTATTGTTGCTAATTTAGCCTCTAGTGCTATTCGTGAACATGACTGGCACTCTTTATGGAAGTATATCCTTGTGTTCATTCCTACATGGCAAGTTTGGGTGGATATCAAAGAATTCATGAACTATTACTTCAATGGTGATTTGTTACAGAACGTCTTGGTTGTCTGGGAGATTGTGCTATTGGTTATCTTCAACAACAATTGCGAGTTCGTTGACGATCCAGAAAATAAGATTGCACTGAGGGCCTGTGTTATTAGCTATTCTTTGGCTAGATTGACATTTGCTTTTCTCTTATTATTCTACTCCACTTATATCCATGAGCATCGCAAACAAATGTATTCGTTTTCCAGTTGTATCATCTTCACATCTGCATCATGGTATTTCATATTGTTAATTGATGCTATTTGGGCCCGTGCTTTATTTGCGGCTTTGCTATATGCTTTAGAACAATCCATCTTTGTCATCACTTTCCATCCATGGTGGAAGAAAGTTATAAAAGCAGAATATTCAACAGCTTTGAATATTGAACACGAAGATGAGAGATTCCATGCCTTTTACATTATTGCCATTGGTGAATTTTTATACTCCATTTGTGCAGGTTCACCATTGAAAATAGGTTGGAATAAGAAACTGACGAGAGGAATTGCTCTAATCATCATTGCCTTTTTATTACTGGGTTTCTACTCTCGTAAAGATGGTTCAAGAAGGGCTACACATGCCCTAAGAAGATCTCCCGGTTCTGCCATTCTTTGGATTTATGCCCATTTACCATTAATCGCCAGTTTGCTGGTTATGGGTGATGCTGGTGCCGATCTATGTAAGTTGAATGAGGACTACTTGGAACACGAAGAATTCGGCGTCTTAGTCTACTTCCACACTGGGTTGCTAATCTCTATGATTGCGTTGAGCGTTGTTGCCCTGTGTGATAAATCTAGAGATGGACCAGGCGATCAATTGTTCAATAGATACCTTAGAATTGGTCTGAGAATTCCAATTGTTGGTGTCATCTTTGGGTTGACCTGGGTCTATGAACAGATCTCAATTGTTGGGATCCTATGGATGGACTGTTGTTTGCTGTTGGTATTATACTTCTATGAATTTGTTGTTATTTATCCACCATGGAATTCGTGTTCACAAGTGAAACCATCAATAACATAAGGAGCTCTAAATAGAGAATAACTTCATCCATTCTTGTTATGCTAATGGGTATTGCTGGATCATAATCTCTGACAATTTTTGTTTGTTGGCCAACAGTAATGTAATATTCGCTCTTTAGAACACGCCTGATACTGTACCTGTGAAGCTCCTACTTCTCTACCATTTCCCAAGTGCCAGAAAAAAGCACCAAGAAATAGCACGAGACTCCGTGCACATGAGGGAGTTCTACTACGAATTCAACGTTTCTGAGCATATATACGTCAATAACATCATCATGGCCATCATTTACATCAGCAGCGTGTACTCACACCAACATAATGTAAAAGATGTTTCTGATGAAACGAAAAAGTTTCCAAAAAATGACACGACACAGCCATTTGAAATGAAGACAATACCCGGATGGCTCTGGTAAAAGGCAAGAGCCATGTACGTTATGGGTTTTAAACTTGATATTGATCTCCTGGCTGGTGAAGAAAAAGAAAACTGGAAAGGGAATATGAAATTTTACAATTTTTTTTTCTATATTTATACACAAATTTCGCGATACTTACCCGGACTCGAAATGGTAGCGCTTCAGTTTCAAACACTATTCAATGAGTTACATAAGTGGACGTTTATTCAATAAATAGGGCTATATGCTTAGCAGAAGACAATAAATAATAAATAATGAATATGCTGGCCAATGGCTCAAAAGTATTAAATAAATAGTTTGAGTGAACCCTGTTTCAAGGGCTAATAAATAATAAATAAGGTTAGGTAATAAATAGTTAGGCCATGAAGATTTGTCTCAAACAGTCAAGCCTTTGGTCTCAATGTCTCCAAGGATACTCAGCTCCATCTCCAACAGTCTGTTGTTGAATGAGCTGTTGCAGTTGCTAAAGCTAGTTTCCATGCCGTATAATCTCAAGTATGGATCTTGTAAAATATTCAAAAAGCTTATCAGCTCTTCGGAACTCTTAATGGAGATCAACTTCATATTACTCAATGAATTATGGATCTCTTTACATTTGTTCAAGTTTCTCTGCTGTTTGAATAAGTCGTATCTCTTTAACAATTGGTCAATTGTGGAACTTGGACTCACAAAGTCCTTGGAATCATTGGTCAACATGATCACATTGATGTTCAATTTGGAAGCCATGGATATGAAAAATTCAGATTGGTTTGAGCTGTTGATGACCAAATAATTCTTCACAATTTGGAAACCTCTGTTCAGCTTAGCATTGTTGTGCAAATATTCAGAGAGAATTTGTTCGTTCTTATAATTATCCTTTGCACTTAAGGGCTTAGAATAATTCACATCTTCTTCTAAGTGATGTCTGAAAAGCTTGAAATTAGCACTCTTCAACACCGCTGGATAATCACTCAACAACCCCAACGAAGCGAAATAATTACTTCTCAAGATTCCAAAATCAAACATCTTTGGTTTGGATTGTAAATATTTCAACAGGTTCAAGGCATTCGGCTTTACCCTGATATGGCTCAACACATTCTTCTTTAAAATGACCAAGTTCTTCGAAGTCTTGTTGAAATTAGAGTTTAATTGTGCCTTGGTTAAGAAGGGGTAGTAAACCTGGGAGTACAACTTGTTCATGACACGATTATTAGACCAGCTCTTCAGATCTTCGCTATCACGACTGTTGAACAAGGCATCAAAGCCCTTTTGTAAGGACTCGTCCTGAGAGGGTCTGATCAGCCTGGTCTCGTCATTTTGAAGAATGGTTCTGTTGATGATAGAGGTCTGTGGGAGCTGTTTGAAAAGGATGTTTTCATGGAAGTGAAACTTATAAAGTGTCTGTGGTTTTAAAGCTCTCTGGACACCGACAAAGCTCATCTTGTTGTATTTGTGCCTGTATCCGTATCTATGTAGTGTCTGGAGTCTGTAGATTTGCGTTTATGCTTGCGAATAGTGTTGTTTATAAGGGGTTAGCAAACTAAAGAGAATCCATCCTTTATTTGTGGGGATATTAGATTCAATCACGTGACTCATATTCTTTTCAGTGTTTGACAAATTTTGATCAAGTTCAAATGGTGGGAAGACAAAAACCATTGACAATTGACAGTTCAAAAAAACAACATAGTACAATATAGTTGAAGATGCCTAGAGATCCGCTGATTGGTATTGTGGGTAAGCCATCTAGTGGGAAGTCCACTACGTGAGTACCAACTGTGTTCAACCTATAGTGAATGAGAACTTGAGTACTAATTTCATTAAGGCTAAATAGTATGTCAAGATACTCTAGATATGTCACCATTGAATAAATTTTTTTCTAACTTTAACAAGGTCTGACCGATGCCTCTGCTAAGACCGGAGCATTCCCTTTCACAACTATTGACCCAAATAAGGCTACAGGTATGCGTCGTCAATCCCTTTATCACAAAGATTCCCAATATCACTAACAGATCCCAGGTTACTTACAAGTGGAATGTGCCTGTTCCCGCTTTAACAAACAAGAAATGTGTAAACCAAACTACGGTTGGTGTGAAAATGGAAAACGCCATGTCCCTATCTTACTATTGGATGTTGCTGGATTGGTACCTGGTGCTCACCAAGGTTTAGGCCTAGGTAACAAGTTCTTGGATGATTTAAGACAAGCAGATGCTTTGATCCATGTTGTTGACGTCAGTGGTACTACCAATGCCGAAGGGAAGGCAACAAGGGGATATGATCCCTTACAAGATGTCGAGTGGTTGCAAGATGAAATTAGACTCTGGATTGAAGGGAATTTGGAAAAGAGATGGGGGTCCATTGTTAGACGTCATACTGCTACGAAATCTTCAATTGTCGATACATTATTGACACAATTTGCAGGTTATTCAGCAAATGGTGTGATGATTGCGAGAGCCCTGGATCGTCTTCCTGAAGTTGGTAAATTGGAAGAATGGGATAAGGATAAGATCACTGAAGTTGTGAAGGCCTTCATGGCTGAAAAATTCCCAACTGTATTATCATTGAATAAGATTGATCATCCAGATTCTGATAAAAATGTCTCCAAGATTATCCTGAAATACCCTGATACTAAAGCTGTATTAACATCTGCCATAACTGAGGTTTTTTTAAGAAAGTTGGTGAAACAGGGGTTCATCAAATACGAAGAAGGTACTGAATTTATAGACACAAAGCAAGATCTGCCTGATGATCCAGATTTGAAAGAGGTTGATGAGAAAGTTCAAAATAGAATAGAAAACATTAGAGATCTAGTGTTATATAGATTCGGGTCAACAGGTGTTGTTCAGGTATTACAAGCTGCCGCAGATGTTTTACAGTTGGTCCCGGTTTACACTGTGAGAAACATCCATAGTTTCACCGGTGGTAACGGTACAAATGTTTTCAGGGATTGTACACTGATAAGAAGAGGTACCCCAGTGAGTAAAGTTGCTAGACAAATCATGGGCGATGTTACTATTGCCGCTATTGAAGGTGTTGGCGGTATGAGAGTTAGTGAAGATGATACAATCGACAATGGGAAAAATGATATCTTGAGTTTCAAACTGATGCCTGGTGGTCAAAAGGATTAGAAATCACTTATAGAATTAATGCACTACAATAATGATATGTGGATGAATTATAAAACCAACTCACGCGTAGAAATTATTTCTATTACCCCTTTATAACTAATTAAAACTCAAACAATGATTATGATCTATGAAGAAAGAATGGGACGCAAAGCTGGAAACAAGATAGTTCAATATCTACACTGTGCATTATATTTGAGTATTGGAACCAGGCTAGACTTTAAGGTGATGCTGAGAATACTTGTCTTCCTGTTCTTCCTGTTCGTAAGAGGAAGTTTCTGAACTTCTGTCTTGAAGCTTTTCAATACCGTCAACTCTGGCAATGTACTCTTTCATTACTGGAGAGCTTAAGTCTCTATGGAATCTTTCAGGACCAGCAATGGTGATGAAGAAAGTGTAGATGAAAGTTGCCCCAGTTAAGATGGCCATGACTTTAGCATAGTCCAATTTGATGGCAGTACCTTGAGCGTCAAATTCCAACGGCCATTGTTTAGCCAGCGTTGTCTCGATGGTAGAAGCAGCAGATGAGGCCAAGTTACCTAATTGATAAGCCAACCCTGAAACAAGTACTCTAGCATCACTTGGAGCCAATTCTGACAAATGGATAGGCATAACACCCCAAATACCAAAGACAGAAAATTGTACAAGGAACCCAGTGGTCAGTATTACAGCGTCCTTATGAACCATGAAGGCTGGATAAGTGACAGCACCGCCCAGTATGCAACAGAACAAGATAGATAAACGACGACCAAAAAGTTCCATCAGCGCACCAACGATGACAGAACCAAAGGCACCACCCAAGTTGTAAACCACAATAGCAACAGTAATCTTATCTTCAGACATCTTCAATTGTTTTCTTAGCATCGTTGGGTACAAATCCTGAGTAGCATGAGCCAAATAGTTAGGAGCGGTCATCAATAGGATCAAGTAGATGAAGAGAACCCAATGTTTCATGCACATGGCACCAACACCACGTAATTTCGATTTCAAAGTTGGCTGGACGTAAGTACCAGCTTCAATAGAGTCTTGTTTCATCTGTTCTCTAGCTTTCAAAACCTTTGTGAAGTACTTTGTTTCTGGTAACATCAATCTCCAGGCGATCAAAATGGCTGGAAAGGCAGAACTGAACCAAAATAAAGCTTTCCAGGTGTGCTCTACGCCTTGGAAGGCCTTCCAGAAGACAGCAGCAAAGACCATCCCAAATGGGTAAGCTGTGAAAAACAAACCAGATAGGAAAGAACGAGCCTTCAATGGGGCGTCTTCTAAAGAAGTGGCCGAAGAAGTACCATACGTACCACCCATGGCCACACCAGATAGAGCTCTAACTGCTAAAAATTGTTGATAAGTCTTGATGAACCCAGTAGCAATTTGTAAGATCAAAAACAGGGCACAAGCAGTAATGTATGGCCATTTTCTTGAGTATTTATCGGTCCAAAACCCAAATAGTACTGCACCAGCTGAACGAACCATTAAAACAGCGGATAGACCCCATGTAATATCACTAGTGGAAACATTCAATGAGGCCGCAATCTGAGTACCACAGACAGAGGTCAGGAAGAAGTCGAAACTGGCACTGAACCAAGAAAGGGTACCTAGCATGAAGTAGTTCCAATTCATTGGAGTCATCTCTCTTAGGGCTGGGATAGGGTTGATATCGTTGATATTTTCATTATGAAAGGAGAATAGAGAAGGTATTCTGGTGAAGGCGTAGTGCCTAATGGTCTTCGGAGTAAGCACCACTTGCAGCTCGTCGTCAGCTTGCGGGGTTGTATGGAGCTCGAAGTTGATTGCGTCGTTTATAGAAGACATCAAAGATGGAAGAATGTGAGTATTTGAATACGTAAATCAGTGTAACAGCTGTTGTATTGGGAGAAGCTTGAAATATCTTGATAAGAGAAATCAGGATTTCCACCATTTAAGTACGTCATGCCTGTGAATGTTCCCGATTCCCCAGAGATTCCAACGGCCTTGCAGCACCCTTTTAAAGCGCCAATTAAAATTGAAAGCACTCTAACCTCTCTCACAGCGGCGCCAGCTAGTAAGATTTCTAGTTTCTCTAATTAGCTGCCCATTATCCTGCAACTCGCTGCAGCCTCAGTATATTATTAGAAAAACTGTGTTAGGAAAAAATTGACGACACTTCTTGCTGGATTTTAACTCCACTAGACCAGCGACTTAGGCTGGCGAGTGTGTTAGTACAGTGAACCCAAAACTCTTATTGAGCTGTTTGTCGCAAGATTTTGAAGCTCTATGGACTGGACAGAGGTTTTTCGTACGTCTTTTCGAGCCCAAAATCGACATAGAAAGCTATGGAGTTGGAACAGCCAGGTGTGTCAGTGCAAATCAAATCCCTTTTGCTCCTCCAGTTCACACATACGAGGGGCCTCCTGCGGTTTTTCCCGCATCGGATCCTGCTAGAAGGTCACGAAGTCAAATTGAATTTCCAGTTATCTAGTCCCGGTAGACTACAAATGCCACTTATAATAAGCTACAGCCTACCAGCTACTGACAGTCTCTGTCACAGGGAATTAGTGAGCCACCCAGGATGTGAGCAGATCTGACAGTTGAAACTTGACAGTGATCTACGGAGGGGCACATTTGGGGTAGTGCCAACTCTTCTTCATTTCTTTTTTTCTTGGTGAAATTTTATTTTTTCTTGCAGATTCCTCTTTGGGAAGATTAGTTATGGCCTATCCACTCCCCAGTGTTGATCCCCAACAGTTTTTAGACGGTTAAAAGTAGTCAACTAGACATAAACAAGCAAGCACTCCACTGAGTCACAGCGAGAAGTCGCTGCAGTTTCGTTATTTATTGATCCTGATTACTCTATTTCTGAAGAGAGATCAAGATGCTCTGAACTATAAAGTTTTCGGAGAAACTGATAGGGGAAATTTACACCCTTGGTTCCGGGGCACCTATTTGCCAAGCGAGGTCGTGGCACTTGGTCAAACCTCGACCCCCATTCGAAATATCATTATATTATAATTATATATTTCAATCATAACTAATTCTCTGAATTTAATAATCCCTCCGCGAAAGCATTAGTTGGTCTATCCCCCACGTTTTGATTAGCTTGTTAAATTCGGAATGGACCACTTTTCAAACGTACCCCGGACTTTAGCAAATCACTACAGGACAATACTGCGCACTGCGCAGCAAGTCTAGGTAATTCAATGACTTATATACAACGATAGGAGCCCCAATTCGCCAACCCGTTGATAGCTAATTGGCTGACATATAATATAAAGCTGATGGATGATCTATTAATGTGGAGGATACACGAATCATCCCTAATTCGATTTAATATATAATTAGTATAAATATATATTAGAGTAGACGTGTTATACATGAGCAGCAGCGCTAGTACAGCTATAAGTAAAATGTCCTGCAGATCAATAATTATCTAACAAATTATATATATTGGAAAGTCACAGAGCTTAGCTTAGAGCGATTATATTAATATATATATGAGCTTTGGGTACATCTGGTACATGAGTAAGACATCTGGTGGATCAGACCTTAGTTCTGGCCAGTTTAATTCTTGAATCATGCTCTATATTAATATAGTTGAGATGCCCGCGATCCGTCATAATTTTGGATGATCAGACCTGCTCCGGAGCTTTACTAGCTAATTTGAAGGGCGCAGCGCCTATAATATTTATAAATGAGATTGCATTTTGGCCAACTTCCAAGGTAATTTTCAGTGTATACGTAATTAGTTGGTGCACAATATATGATTAATTAATTAATCACGACGTACTAGTCACGTCATCAATTGCTATACTATATATATTGGTTATGTCATCGCTCCTAACCTTACCAGTTTAGGTGCACACGTTACTATACGTCTTTATCCAGAAGATTCCATTAGAAATCTGCTCTGTGATCTCTAAATAGAATCTCAACTATAAAAGGAACCAAAGCTTCTAGCTTTGTCTTCTTCATCTACATATTTAAAATATATAACACATGACATTTTATAATTATAAATTAATTAACGATTAACTATAGCTGCATCATGATAGATCCCAGCTTATAAATTACTCGAACGGCCACTTATCTACCAAATTAGCTCATGAATATATTCATAAATATATATGATAATATTTAATTAATATATATATTAATAAATTAATAAATATATAATTAAAAGGCAAAATACGGCCTTCTAGTACATCATGAGCTATCTGCGACGTGCTTGAGCCTGAGGAAAATCAATTGAGTGATCGTGGCTCCAATTAATATTAAATATAAATATATATTAAATATATAATTTAATTTGTGGGTAGTTAGCTGCATAAAAGCGTGAATGACGTTTCAGAAAAGATGTGTTATATATATTTAATAATTAGGCGCTCTCAGCTCCTCCAAATTGCTCACGTTTTCCCGAGGAATGTGTTCTACTCTGTTAGCATATGGAGGATTCATTACCATTCTGCGAGTATTTCAAGTTCACGTGCAAAACTTGCACAGACCTATGATTTACCTAATTGAATCGCCAGCTTTGCCTTTTCTCATTAAGCTCTTTCTAATTTAGGAAGGTTTGACACAAAACTTCCGAAGTCAAAACCTTGGTGAATCCAGAAATGACTGACTCGGTCTTATGATTCAGGATCTCGGGCTTTGGCTAAACCTGTAACAAGAAAAGCCCGAGTCAGTGTGCCACTGCAAGTTGTTTTAACACTGTTTTGGCACCGTTTGGGTAAGGAGAGATGACACAAAAACACAGACAAATCGCTCTTTCATCAGGTGTTGGAAACTGACACACAGAGAAAGACTTTACCTTCAAAAATATGGACCATATCTCCCTTTCTACATTTCAAGTGCTTCCAAACACCGAGAATAGCTCATTCCACGTGATCGTTTTTTCACATTGTGAATCAGTGAATCACCGCAAATTTTTTCAGTGACACACAAGTTGTGACAAGAAAATTTGACTTTGGTCAAGGTAGAAATTAAGACCAAATTAATTCTGCCAATTCGTACTTATATAGCTGGCTTCGCTTGCCAATCACTTTATCTACACAAATCAATCAACTCGCAAGAATCATACAATGGCTTCTCCTCAGCAAATCAAAAACATCCAAAAGTCCTTTGAACAGGTCGGCTTGTCCCCAAATGCTGTCTCTACTTCTCCATCCACCTCTTTCTTACAAAACCAGCAACTGCGCCCAAGAGGTTTATCCACCTCTAAACCAAAACAACTAAAACCTTTCTTTACCGGTGATGTCAAGATTCTACTGCTTGAAAACGTCAACCAAACTGCCATTGACATCTTTGGTGCTCAAGGCTACCAAGTTGAATTCTACAAGACCTCATTACCAGAAGATGAATTAATCGAAAAGATCAAAGACGTTCATGCTATTGGTATCAGATCAAAAACCAAATTGACCGAAAAGGTTATCGCTGCTGCTAAAAATTTAGTCGTTATTGGTTGTTTCTGTATCGGTACCAACCAAGTTGATTTAGAATTTGCTGCCTCTAGAGGTGTTGCTGTCTTCAACTCTCCATTTTCAAACTCTAGATCCGTTGCTGAATTGGTCATTGCTGAAATCATCTCCTTGGCCAGACAATTAGGTGACAGATCTATCGAACTTCACACTGGTACCTGGAACAAAGTCAGTGCTAGATGTTGGGAAGTTAGAGGTAAGACTTTAGGTATTGTTGGTTATGGCCACATTGGTTCCCAATTATCTGTGCTTGCTGAATCCCTAGGTATGAATGTCATTTACTACGATGTCGTTATGATCATGGCCTTAGGTAACTCTAAACAAGTCAATACTTTGGACGAATTGTTGAACAAGGCCGATTTCGTCACTTTGCATGTTCCTGAACTACCTGAAACCAAGAACTTGTTATCAGCTCCCCAATTCGCCGCTATGAAAGATGGTTCTTATGTTATCAATGCTTCAAGAGGTACTGTTGTTGATATCCCAGCTTTAATTGCCGCTATGAAATCAGGTAAGATTGCTGGTGCTGCTCTTGATGTCTATCCACACGAACCAGCCAAGAATGGCGCAGGATTGTTCTCTAACGACCTAAATTCTTTCATTTCTGAGTTAGTCCAATTGAAGAACGTTATTTTGACTCCTCATATCGGTGGTTCTACTGAAGAAGCTCAATCTGCTATCGGTGTTGAAGTTGGTACCGCCTTAACCAAATATATCAACGAAGGTGCCTCAGTTGGTGCAGTCAACTTCCCAGAAGTCTCATTGAGAGCTCTGGATCTGGATCAGCAAGACTCTGTTAGAGTCTTATACATCCATCAGAACGTTCCAGGTGTTTTGAAAACTGTCAACAACATCCTGTCTGATTACAATATTGAAAAACAATACTCTGACTCCCAAGGTGACATTGCTTACTTGATCGCTGATATTTCTGGTGTTAATCATGGTGATATTAAGAGCTTGTATGATGAATTGACCAACACTCCATACAAGATCTCCATTAGATTGCTATACTAGATCTTTGTACAGCCGTTTATCACCATTTCATCACCTTATAGAGCATAGATTCACATTATATTTTTCAATTCCAGATGTTTTGCACAACGTTAGCTGCTGCGATTCTATTTCAACACCTTTTTAATGACTCTTCTTTATCGAATGTTTGATTATAATATCAGACAAAGTGATATTCAACATATTTACGAACACAATACGGAATCAAACTTTTGTTATATTAAAGTTTTTCGTAGTATTCCTGTATACCCTATAAATTCATCCTAATTGTATCCTCATGATTCGTAACTGGTCATTATCAAGCACAATGTTCATTTCTTATCATCAAACTTTTCTAAAGCTTCTTTGCCGCTCATCAAAAGATCAAAGATGAAGGTATGACCACCATTCAACAATAGGGTGACTTTAAAGCTTCTTAATAGCTCGTTGTATTTCTTGATAGCCAATACTGAACCCAAGTTTTGACCACAGTAGTTTGGGTAGATCTTTGTTTGGATCCATCTTTCCACTTCAGCAAGGAACATGTTTGGGTCTTTCTCAAAATCGCTGAAACTGGTGTACTTGCCACCCGAGGCCTTAGATATGTAGTCCCTAAACTCTTTCAATTCGTCATAATGAGTCTCTACTAAGCGGGAATCATCGGGGATCTGTTTGTACTCTGTCTGTTTCTTAATGAAGTTGTGGCTAGGAATTACCAATCTGACATTAGATTCACTTGCGAAACGTTTGGTAATAAGTGGAAATCTTGTGACAGAGGCTCTTCTGAATAAAGTGAACATTTGTTGGACCAATTTTACAAGATTCTGCAGTGCCAAATAGTTTTGGGAAATTAGTGGAAATGTGGGTCTGGAATTCTGGCACATATCTGGGGACTGGAGCATCTTTTGAAATATATCTACCCGGGGGTTTCCGAGGGTAGTTGGTTACGAGCCCCGGTATATCTTTAGCCTTTATTAATTGTTTTTTGGTGGCGAGAAAAAACAAAAAGCTACAAGCTTTGGCCTTAGATCCAACCCAACTACAAACAACCCTGTGACAACGCAATGGCTGCTGCTGCTACTGCCTCTCCATACCTTGCGCTGCTCAGCGAACAGGACCAGAGCCTAAAGAGCTACGCCTTGCAATCTATCAACGACGTTGTGGACGAACTATGGTCTGAAGTTGCCAACAACATTTTGGAAATCGAGGAATTGTATGAAGATGAGAGTTTCAAAGACAGAAAACTCGCTGCTTTGATTGCCTCCAAGGTCTACTATAACTTAGGTCACTACGATCAAGCTGTCAGATTTGCATTGGTGGCTGAGAATGAATTCAATATCAATGACAGCTCCGAGTACGTTCAAACTATCATTTCCAAAGCCATTGATCGTTATATTCAATTGAATAAGGCCAAGTACGTCGACAGTGACAATGCTGAAATTATTCCAATTCAATTGACCAAAATTTTTGAGCAAATGTTACAAAAGGCCATCGAAAAGGACGATTTGAAATTGGTTGTCGGGATTTCATTAGATGCTTACAGATTAGATGTTGTCGAGCAGATCATCAATAAACAGTTAAATGTTGAGTCTGATGAGAACGTTTTGAACTTGATCAACTACACATTGAATATTGCCACCACTATTGTTGATAACACTACTTACAGAACCCAAATCTTGAACTCTTTGGTGACCATCTTGACTAGTTTGAAGACTCCTGATTTCTTCACAATTTCCAAAATCACTGTGAATTTAAATGACCACAACCTATCAACTCATCTATTTGGGAGCCTACTGGAGTCCAAGGATCCGAATGGTAAACTATATGCATACCAAGTTGCCTTCGATCTTGTTAATTCAGCTTCCCAAGAATTATTGAACAATACTACTGCCAGCTTGGAGGAATTGAACGCTACTGAAGAAAATTCAACAAGATCTAAGATCATACATATCCTATCAGGTGTCCCAACAAGCGATTTCGATATTACTTTTCTTCAAAAGAACAACAATACGGATATTCAAATTTTGAACAAAGCTCAAAAAGCCCTTGAAGGAAGACATTCAATCTTCCATTCTGCCATTACTTTTGAGAATGCATTTTTACATGCTGGTACCACGGATGATTCCTTTATTAGAAACAACCTAGAATGGTTAGGTAAAGCTACCAATTGGTCTAAATTCTCCGCCACTGCTGCTCTTGGTGTCATTCACAAAGGTAATTTGTCACAAGGTAAGAAGATTTTGCAACCATACTTACCAGGTAGCTCAGGTTCTCATTACACTAAAGGTGGTTCATTATATGCTTTAGGTTTGATCTTTGCTGGTCATGGTAGAGAAACCATTGATTACTTGAGACAGCACGTTGTCGAAAATGGTTCTTCTGCCGGTACAGATGAGGTTGATGTTATCTTACATGGTGCTGCCCTAGGTACCGGTGTTGCTGGTATGGGTACAGGTAATGAGGAAATTTACGAAGAGCTTAAAGTTGTGCTATACTCAGACAGTGCCACTTCTGGTGAAGCTGCTGCCCTAGGTATGGGTTTAATCATGTTAGGTTCAGGTAATGAAAATGCTGAAAGAGACATGTTATCCTACGCTGAAGAAACCCAACACGAGAATATCATTCGTGGGTTAGCTCTTGGGTTAGCTCTATTGAACTATGGAAGAGAGGAAAAAGCTGACGCGTTGATTAACACATTATTAGAGCACCAAAACCCGATTTTGAGATTTGGCGGTGCTTACACAATTGCCTTGGCCTATGCTGGTACTGGCAACAATAAAGCGATCAAGAAACTACTACATATTGCTGTCTCCGATTCTAATGACAATGTTAGAAGAACATCAGTAATTGCTTTAGGTTTTGTGCTGATTCGTGATTACCAGACTGTTCCTAGAATTGTTGAGTTATTATCGGAATCACATAATCCACATGTTCGTTATGGTACTGCTTTAGCTTTAGGTATTTCGTGTGCTGGTCGTGGTCTACCTCAAGCCGTTGAGGTCTTGGGGCCATTAACTAAGGATCCTGTTGACTTTGTCCGTCAAGGTGCCTTCATTGCTTTATCTATGATCTTAATTCAACAAAGTGAAAAGACATATCCAAAGGTGAAAGAATTCAGACAAACTTTAGCTGCCACCGTTGGTAATAAAAACCAAGATGCCCTAGCAAAGTTTGGTGCTGCTCTAGGTCAAGGTATAATAGATGCTGGTGGTCGTAACGTTACCATTCAAACAGAGTACAGTGCCACTGGTACGCTAAATACCAAGGCCATTGTTGGTCTCGCAGTTTTTACACAATCCTGGTACTGGTTCCCTTTTACACACTTTCTGAGTTTGGCTTTCACACCCACTTCAATCATTGGTGTGCGTGAGGATCTGAAGATTCCAGAATTTGAAATCTCATGCCATTCTAAACCTCAATTCTTTGACTACCCACCAAAACTTGAAGAAGAGAAAGGTTTAGTCTTGGAAAATGTTACCAGCGCTGTGCTTTCAGTGACAAACAAGGTGAAAAATAGAAAGAAATCCAAGCAAAGAGAGGATGAAATGGATGTTGATAAGACCAAAGAGGACAAGAAGAAAGATAAAGAGGAATCCAAAAAGAAAGGAGAAGAAGAAGAATCCAAGGAAAAGACGGAAGAAACAGAAGAAGATACCACAGTGAAGTACTCCAAGACACCATATAAACTACAAAACTTGTCAAGAGTTTTACCAACTCAATTGAAGTATATTTCTTTCAACAAAGATGAAAGATTTGTCCCAGTTAGAAAGTTCAAAGGAAATGGTGGTGTTGTTGTGTTGACTGATAAAACTCCTGGTGAAGCTATCAAATCTATCAAGACTGTCAGACAAAAGAACAACAAGGATGCCCCATTACCAAAACCTTTCCAAGTTGAGTTTGAAGATTAGGAAGTTATAATTTACATCATTAGTTCAATATCACCATGTAGCATTTTATCGAATCAATCTTGATGTCTTGAGAACAACATACAACAGTAAACGTGGGAGGTGGGAGTTCATTCAGATCCACAGCGGCTATGTGCTTTATTGTGCGTTACCAGGACAGTAAGCAACAACTCGCACTATTAGATCTTGGTCTTTACCTTGAGCTCTAAAAGTCGCTACGTCATTTGAGTAGTGCAATTTGTAAAAATCTTTACTTGAGCCAAGATGGGATATTGGGCCTGATCAAAGTGGCATGTTTGCCAGTTTTGCCCTATTGAATCGAATCCTTATCAGAAGACATCAATTCCCCATTGTTGATGTTTATTCTACCAAAGACAATGAATTACCTTGCTCTAAAATATTCTCTTATTATAAGGCTTGAGTTATTTTGCCATCTTTTTGAGTTGAGGTTTCAGATGTGTTTGTGGTGCACCACAACAATTTATCGCAAGTGAACTCTGAAGTGGGGCTGAAACCCAGATCAAAAATAGTTACTGGTGCAACCAGAAACTAGCACAGTTGTACAGCCGCAGCGGCCACTATTTCCACTTCTTACTACTGAGTGTCTCGATCAAGTAATAATAAGGGGCACAACTAATTCGGTAGTACTCGCCATGAAACAGTTGTTCATGATGATCAGTCCACAAGTTTTGTCTGGCGTAACTTACACCACCTATGAATTCAGAAGTGATAAATCCATCTTCGTCATCACGCATGTCTCCAACAGCAATTCCATTGAGTTTGTTGAAGCTTATCCAATTCAAAACGGGTGTGGGCCCCAAAATTCAGTTCCAACACTCAAATGCTCACGAAGCCCCCATCCGTAAACCGCCTTCTGTACTTTCCTGAAATTTACATCAAAGTCGTACTTGTCATAATCAGATAGGGGAAACCAGTGGATTGTTTTGTGATCTATGAGAACATTAAACTCTTCATTAAAATCGATATGAGCTCCAGAGATCATCTTTAGAGGACGAAGTCGAAATTTATCTATGTTAACAATTTCTTTCTTTCGAAGGTAGCTTTTGGCTATTCTTCCGTCTAAATTATAATCAACTAGATCCATTTCGTAATGATTTGGTAGTGTTAACTCAATGATCTTTTTTGGCCTCTTTTCACTCAGTAATACTAGTTTTTCAAGGAAGGCTTCTTGATCTATTGCAAGATTAAGGCTGCTTTGTGGGGGTTCAAGCCCCAGGTTTCGAGCTCCTTAGTAAGGAGTCCTCCAGTTGTAGGGTGGTCCACAGTAAATATGAAGAAAGAGTCAGTGCAGTTCTTTAAATCTCGCAAGGTCTGTGAATATTTGAGATAATCGAACAGAATATCTGATGGATGCATGATCCATATAGACATATATTTGGAGATGATTGGCTTCAATGGGTCAATTGAGTTAAGAACTTTGAAGAGTCTTATATCTTCTTTCAACGTTTCAGGACTCTCGGGGTCGAAACCGACTTGTTCAACAATCTTTGAACTGATTTCTGCAGGGAATAGTGACATTGATGTTTGAAATAGTGGTAACAAGTACAGGTTGGTCAACTTTTACAATTGAAAAACTTGCAATAGCTACCATGAAAATATTATATATATATATATGTATTGAACTTTTGAGTTGAGAAGTTGAATGAAATTGACTCTTGAGTAGTACCCACCGTCTAGGAGCAACAAAATCTCGGGAATAAAGCTTTATAACTCCGTCCTGGTTGATTAAAAATGACACAAAACACGAAACACAATTAAAACCGTTAAATTTCCGAGGTTGGTCGTATTATAACATCATCTGTTGTTTCATCGAGAAGTACCATCTGCTGTTATTCAAGAAGCATAAGTTAGTAATACTTGACCTGGCATATCTAACAGAAACCAACAAAGTTTAGATGTAGAAGGTTTAACGATGAACTAATTCTCAATGAAGATGCTGCACAAATTCGGCCCAGTGATGAAGACAAGATGGATACTAAGTTGCCTAATTCTTAAATTTTCTAACGAGATAGTCTATTCTAGAGGAGAGCTAACCAACCTACGCCATAATGTTGCTCCCATAGACCACAGACTACGAATGTAGTAGAGAAACATGTCGTCAAATTGTGCCAGAATCAAATAGACGAATAAGTGCCTTATTTAATGCTCTTCCCCAAGTTGATAAAATTCCGTATATTCCACTATCAGTTGCTCTTCCGCAATCAATATCACTCCTGATGAATTGTCAAGGGTGGAGACAAATAATGTCCAGATGGCCAAGTTGTGTGAGCATTTAATGATAAACCTTAAAAGCAAACTTCAAGCTGCAACGATGGCTAAAGATAGAAAATGGTATCTCCATTTTGTTTACGTCGCAAGCATAATGGTTGGTATTGTCGTTACTGGGATTTACGCTACACTTCAGGGACTTTGAGTAATGCTCTGTTAGCTTGGTGTTTCGTGCTAACAAACGTCTAAGATCAAACTTAGTGTCCATAAACTTCAAAATTGCAACAGCGACGTCTATTGTGGTTGAGGTTGGCTAAATGAATACATTTAAAGCAAGGAAATTTAACTCATGTATCATCTTTGGTAGATAAGTAGGGCAAGCAATCAAGATCTATGATGTAATTCGATAGCTTAACAAACGTTATGTACTGTAAATATGTAGATGAGGAGACAAAGCTTGAAGTTTTGGTTCCTTATATAGTTGAGGTTCTATTTTATAAGAGATCACCAGGAGAATAAGAATCTCCCCTGGAGGGTTAGGAGCGATGTCAATTACTATTACATATTATTGCGAAGAACCATTGTTTTGCTTCACGAATAAAATAACACACCCCAAGTGCCGTACTTGTACAACGTAGTTCTAGTGATACTAGCGTTTATGGCTGCACAAATACAACCAGAATCTTACTAGCTGATTATTCAGGATAGAATGACTATACCAAGAGATACAAAGGGAAAATTGACCTTCAAGAATATATATCAGGTGAAGAAGTTAGGAAAGCTAATAATGCAATACTGAGACACAGTTTCGTTCGGTATGGAAAAAAGGATCAAGTTCCAAGAAAGAATCATTGCACACATCTATATTGAACGTTTTTTTTTACTCGAACTGGAAGCTTCCGAGTCCTTGCCCTTTGTAGCACTTTCATTTTAAGAGAGCTTTCCAACTCCTATATAGACTTTCGCGAATTGCAACGAGTAGGCACTGAAAAAAAAAATGAAGAATCAAGATGAATGGCCAGCGTTGTTAAAGCACACACTGCCTTTGCTCTGATAAACCCCAGCTCCCATCACCTGAATGTTCGGCATACAGTCACTAAGAAGGAGCATACTTAACTCCCACCCAAGACTGGTGAGAACTGGTGCTTCTCTGATTGCACCATCCACCATTGTCCCAAAGATCACAACTGACCCAACCAACCATTCACAACAAAAAGCTGTTGAAAGAAGAAGACTGCCTAATAGAACTGGTCTGGTTGCCCTCAAGAGAGGCATGGGCCCATGGTTTGACAAGGAAAGTGGCGCTTCTTTTCCTGTCACTATCCTACAAATCAATCAATTAGAAGTCATCTACAACAAGACCTCCGAAAAGGAAGGCTATAACGCTGTTCAAGTCGGTTATGGTTCTAAGAATCCAGCCAAGATTTCCAAGGGTCTGCTAGGCCATTTTGCAAAAGCTCAAGTGAATCCAAAACTAAAAGTTGCTGAATTCATGGTCAAGACTTCAGAAGGTTTAC
Organism: Taiozyma dajiaensis; assembly: GCA_030579075.1. NCBI lineage: Eukaryota > Fungi > Ascomycota > Saccharomycetes > Phaffomycetales > Wickerhamomycetaceae > Taiozyma > Taiozyma dajiaensis. Next base: position 164,858 of record JAKUAB010000021.1, read on the forward strand.
TACCAGTTGGTACTGAATTAAGAGCTGATCATTTCACTCCAGGCCAATATGTCGATTTGAAAGGTGTCTCCAAAGGTAAAGGATTTGCTGGTGTTATGAAACGTCATGGTTTCAGCGGTCAAAGGGCATCTCATGGTACCTCTCTAACTCACAGACACGGTGGTTCTTACGGTGCAAACACAACCCCAGGGAGAGTCTTGCCAGGTAAAAAAATGCCAGGTCATATGGGTGCTAAAAACAATACCAAACAAAACTCGCTAGTTGTTGATGTTGATGCTGAAAACGGTATCATCTTGGTCAAAGGTCATGTCCCTGGTCCAAAGAACTCTTTTGTCAAAGTCAGTGATGCCATCAAGAAAATGTGAATAGAGTCTTAAAGTTTAATGTAAATAGAAATTACGACAGAAATTGAACTGATCATGTAGATTCGAAAAATGATCAATACTACTACTTGAATACAAATATCATAGTCTGTATTTAATGAAAACTATCTAAAATGATGGAACAACAACTAATGAAAAACTTGTGATCTTTGTAAAAAAAAACTAAAAAAACACAAAAAATCTGTACCGTTTTACCCTATTGCTGACTAAATCATACATCAAGGGATCAATCATCTTCCAATTCGGAAGGTTTCAATAAACCACCAATCTTTGAAGCCTTTTCTCTTTCCAGTCTTTGCTTTTCAGCCAATTCGTTTTCTTTATCTTCAGCAAATAAATAATCTGTAGCATCGCCCCCATATTGTTTGATTTGTACCAAGAAATCTCTCAAAGTGCCCTTGAATTTTACTTGGTCTTTACGTTGAGCAACAAGGGCTCTGATGAAGCTTTCAATTTGATCTTGTTGCAAGTGGGGGAATGCATTGATCAACATGTTACCCAAGTATTCTTTCAAGAACGTTTGGTTGGAGGTCCCCTGTGGAGCTTGACCTTCAGAGTATAATGGCTCAGTGATGAACCCACTCTCGACTAGCTCAATCAATTTAGCCAATAATTGTGATTGTAGTCTGAAACCAGCCTTGTGGTCTGAATCGGTAATAACATAGAAAGTATCACTCAAGATTGGGAAATAAAAATTTTGATAAAATGCAGTAGTGAATGGAGTGGTACCCAACTTCTCAACATTGCCTAATAACTCAACAGCCAAGTTTAGACCACTACTTTCAACTTCTCTGTTATTGTGTTTGAAAGCCCATAAAATGGCATTGACTAGTAATTGGAAGGCGTCACCAGATAGTTCTAGCAAAGCATTGAAGGCCCTTAGATCAATTTCTCTTAACAATTTGTAGAATTCAACACGGTGTTCTGGGTATTCGGTGAAGTCTTGATTGATCATATTTAATGTTGGTTCAAAGACATTTTGAAGAATAATAACAACACCTTCTGGGATGAGATGACCAACTCTAGAGACAACAGTGGTCAAACAGTTCAAGACTTCAGCATCACGAGCATCTGGAACGTTGGTCTTGTAGTCTTCTAAGATTGTGGTGAATAGTGGCTGAACTAAGGTAGAGACAACTTGGTCCAAGTTTTCAGCTTTCGAGACATAAGCTTCAACCAAATGCAAGATTTCCTTCTTGATAGTTCTTAAACCACGAACCTTTGGAGTTTTGGTGGCGATCAAACCATCTTGAGCGACCGAATTGGAAATCATAGTGGAGACGGCTTTGTATAATGATAACATGTTGTCGTAGATCAAACCCAATTGGTTATAGAAACCTGGGCCTAGAGATGAACACACTGCGACATTGGTCTTGATGATGTTAGCAATGATTTTAACAGTTTCCGAATTAACTAGTAGTTCAGGATCTTCACCAGCCTTAGCAACAATAGCAGTCCAAGCAGTATTTGGTAAGTACATTAGATCTGTCAATAAACGATCTCTAACTTGGGGAGACGTTTGAGCACCAATGATGTAACCACAAGCCTCGTAGAAAGTGTGAACTTGTTGTGGGGCTAAATCTTCAGTTGTTCTTTGAATATTCCTAATGATCTCATCAATAAAAGGCTCAGATTCGTTAGCTTGTTGAACGACAAAGTGACGACGACATTTCAATGTGATCTTCATGAAGGTATCGCAGGCCATATCTTGAACACCTTCATGGGTTTCATGCATGAATTCAAACAATTTGTTCAGGACAGTTTTCAAAAAGTTCCAATGGGCTTTCAAAAATCTTGGATATTGACCAACAATGTACATGATGTTGGAGGCAACAACAGCTTTGTTATCCTTACCACGTTTCATTTCTGTCAAGGCCAATAAATCCTTGATAACAGCAACCAAGAATCTCTTTTCCATTTCTTCGTTCATCGTACCTGAAATTGAACCGATAGCCCAACACAAAGTGTTGATATTGTGCCATGACCATTCAGAACCGTCAATTTGTTTGGTTAATTTTTCACTCATGATTTGTTCAGTGTCAACAACATCTAAATGGGTCAAGTAGACTAAAACCTCTCTCATGGTCTTGTATAATGTGATGGTATCTGATTCCTTGACGAATTCACGAACAATTTCACCTTCATCGTTTTCCACGACTAAGACTTCTTCAGGTTTAGCCATTGTTTCAATGACAACTAGTCTCAATTCAGATAGAATCTCTTTGTAGATATGTTTTCTTAATGGGAATTTCTCTAGCAATGATGGATCTGGGGCACCACCAGAGGAACCAACTAATTTAGTGCCATAAGACAGTTGACTCAATGGGGATAATTCACTAGCTGGGAGCTTTTGAACTTCATCAAATAGTGTAGAGACCAGTTTATACCAGTAATCTAAACAGGTTTTGAATAGTTCTCTTTCATCAATTTTTGATAGTTGCACCAAATACTCATGTGAAGTAAGCAATAGGGAGCGAAATTGTTCAGCTGATTCAAGAGCAATGACATGATTGGATAAGAATGTAACAATAAACATAGCTAAATCTTGCAAAAAAGTTTGATCACCAGAACTGGCAACCTGGTAACTCTTCTTCAGTTCAACACCTTGAGGAATAATAGTTGCAATTTGGGTCATAGCATTGGTGAACATCAAAACGAATTGTTCGTTGTATTTCTCCTCTGTTAGTGAGGCAGCTTCCGTCAAACATTTCAAAGTGATGTCTCTAGTATCTTGAGGTTGTAAGAACTTGTTAGTTAGCAAATTCAATAGCTCGGTTTCAAACACAAACCCTAATGGAACCCACTGGAGGTATTTCAAAAGAGCGTTCAAAGTGGCAACGATCAACGATGTTCTACTAGCTTTATCTAATACTTCATAACATAGTTTGAAGATTTCTGAGAACTCATCATTCAATCTCTTTCTCAAATTCTTAGCCTTGGCTTGTGTCATCTGTTCAGCAGAGAAATCAAACACTTCTTCGGATAATAACTTTAAGATGACCATGTTGTTTTCACAGACGTTGAAACCGGCTCTTGATGACTGGACAATCTCTGGGATGAAAGTTGGCCAATTTTCAGGCCATTCTTGCTTTAAAATTTGCACTAGGGTTAAATCACACTTGTGAATCAAAGATCTTTGTTGCTGGAAAACGTCATCTTCGTCACACAAAGAGATGATCATGTTGACAATAAAATTTCTGATACCTTTTCTTTGCTCATCTGGTAACAGTTTCCACTTTGTGGTGATCAATTTATCCAGAATAGATAGACCAATGAACTTGGTTTGTGAGTTGTTGCTGTATTGCAAGATCTGGTCAGCCTTTTGCCAGGCGTCTGGATGTTCTTGAAATTTGGTGATGACATCTTGAGCAAGTTTTTGCTCTGCGCCAGATGACTTGTAAAAAGTATCAACAACTTTGTCAAGTAATTGGATGTCCAATTCTTTGGTAAAATCTAGGATGGAGTCCATAATGCTAATCCAGTGTTAGTAGTTTAAGACGTCAAAATATACCAACTAAGTAGTCAAAGTCTCGAACAAATCAGTTGAGTTCAGAATTTTGCTAAACCCCTAAAAACTGAATTTTGTAAAATCCGATGGCGGTTCGATCTCAAAATTGGGCTTGATTTAAGTGGCAAATTTGAACAACAACTTACCAGTACCAAATATTATAATATCTTCACAATTGTTCAATGTCTCTTGCTTTTAAGGGGAATTTCGAAAAAATTTCTTTTGGCTTTGATCTTCTCCTTCCAAAGTTTATGTATTGGATCTATCGTTGTTAATAAGGAGGATGGAATATCAAGAAAAGCTTCTATGATCCGTAAGTTTAAGGCACAAAAAGGGACAATTTCTGCAGATGTTGAAATGGAATTGAAAGAATAAACAACAACTTGAACAAAAGACCGTTCAATTGAATTCAAATATTTAAGGGAAATTTGCCTGAGTTTTGAAGTTTTCATCAGTTTTTGTTTTTAATTTCAATTTTTTTTGTTTACTTCTTTTCAAATTTAAAATTTACTAAAAAAAAAACAACATATTCCGTCCGTCCATAGTCAGAGATCACGTGAGAGATGATGGTCGGATATAGATTTTTGCAGTATGTATGTATATATTTCAGAGCCAGGTGCGTAATTAGCTGTTGAAAGAATATATGAATTAATTATTCATTGATTTGTTCGAAGTGCCCCAATTTGAATGCACCAATCGGTACCGTACGTCATTGTCTGTGCCATTATGATTTACTGTTCAGCTTGAGTACTTGTAGTTTGAAGTCTGGGATTTACCCAGTCCTTCTCCATTGAAAAGCGAGGTTCGTCGGTAAATTTCAGAACACTCCCTGCCAACCTGCCGCCTATTCTCTGTCTAAAATCTCTTCCCCATAACGGCCCCCCCCCCCCTTCTGCAATTATAAGTTGTAAGCGGCCTTCACACGTGTGTTTTATGGAATTAAATATTAAGAAATTTATTAGGCCTCATTGACTTGGACATATTATTGAAAAATTGTTGAATTGGACCAGTTCAAATCCATACACTTTGTTCCTTGAAGGAAGTCATTAGTACCAGATATGTAAGTAGAATGATGTTCTGATGCCTGGTATCTTTACTAACATTCCCCTTTTCTTCAGGAAATTTGGTAAGCATTTGGAGGCTAGAACTCTAGAACTTCCTGAATATGCTGGTCATTTCATCAACTATAAACAACTGAAAAAATTGATCAAGTCGCTAGCTGCTGTTCCCCAGTTCAATGACATCAAGAATGAGGATATTGAAAGAACTCTACAAGAGAACAAGACCTCTTTTTTTTTCAGGTTGGAAAGAGAATTAGAGAAAGTTAACTCATTTTACCTTGAAAAGGAATCTGATTTAAAGATTAGATTAGACATCTTAATTAAGAAAAAGAATGATGCGTTCACCAAGAATAGATTGGGATCCAAGGAATCAATTGCCTATGTGACATTATATGAGGGTTTCAAAAGATTTGGAAGAGATTTGGACCGTCTTGAACAGTTCATCGAGTTAAATCAAACAGGGTTCTCAAAAGTATTGAAAAAATGGGATAAAAGATCAAAGTCACATACTAAGGAGCTATATCTATCAAAAGCCGTTAGTGTGCAACCTGTATTCAATAGAGATGAAATTTCACAATTGAATGACCTATGTGCTAACTCTTTATTAGAGTTGGATGCCAAAGTTGAAGGTGAAGAAGTTGTTAGGTTTGAATCAGATAGAAAACAATCAATAACTGAGCTGTCAAACTTGAGATTACACCATTGTGAGACTTCCAATAATGGATCTTCCTCGCAAAAAACCAATGGTCCAATACCCATTGACGATAATGAAATCGATGAATTATATTCTGAACTCTTGACAATTTGTGAATCATCCAACGTTGATGATCTATTGGGTTCATTCGTTAAAAGAATCAAATCTTCAATCAATTCAGCTTCAAAGCTAACCAAATTATTCTTCTTGTCTATTTCCACCCAAATTTCTGATGAAACTCTTGAAAAGTTTTACAGTGATGCTTCTAGTCTCATCAACTTGTTCCAATGTGACGAGATCTCTCAAAGGAATATTCTCCATGAAGCATGTTCAAATAAAAATCATGACAGAGTCTTCATTGTGAATTTGGCTATTTGCAAAAATCTTCATATCTGGAATGCGAAAGATATCTCAGGTAGACTCCCACTTCATTATGCTGCTGAGCTGGGTAAATATGAAATTATCAAAACAGTTGCCAATAAAGAGGATATTTTGAGGTACATTAACACTGCTGATTACGATTCCAAGACTCCACTTGTGTTGGCTATCTCTGAAAACCGCTTCGACACAACAAAGACTCTACTTGAACTTGGTGCCGATCCCTCACCAACCAACACTGAAACAAATCCACAATACTTACCCTTGAATGTCGCTTGCAAAGTTGGTAATTACAAGATTGTTGAACTTTTATTATCATACCCTAACCAGAACCAAAAAGATGCTGAAGGTTTACTACCATTACATGTTGTCGCCAAGATGGGCCAATGGGAGTTGGTGGAGTTATTAGTGGCAAACAATGCTGATCCAAACGAACTTGATGGCTTCAATAAGTGGTCGCCAATATTTTATTCTGTGAGTGAAGGTCATGTTGAAACCACTGAGAAGCTACTTCAAAATGGTGCCAAAATCGACATCAAGGATGAGGAAAACAACTCGCCAGTATTTTATGCCTCATGGGAAGGTCATGTTGGTGTCTTGAATGTGTTGATCCAATACCTACATCAAAAGTCTAATCAAAACATTTTATCACCTTTGCAAGAGATTAAACCTGAACAAACACAACAACTACCACCACCTCCAAGTTTCGCATTGAACCCTGAAGCTATCAACATAGACGCCATCCCTGACTTATCGCTACCACCTCCAATCATCCCTTTGAGAAGGTACGGTCACAACTTCTTGGAACAAAAGATTTTCGTTCAATTGTCGTTCTCACCTGGTCGTTCCACTTTGCAATTGAATGAACTTTCTTCTGCATTATCATCACCTGGTAGAATTGTCATAAGCTCCAAGATTTCTGATGTGGTCCCAAGGAACTTGATTCTACCAATAAACGACACTGATAACATTGTTGCCTTCCAGATTGATTCATTAGAGCAATTCCAGATTGATTTTGAAATCTTCCCATCATTTGGCACCAAGTTGATTGCCAAAACTTCAGCCTTGTCTAATGTTTTCACAAATGTCTTGAATGATGGTTTGAAGAATGAAGTTATATTGCCTTTGTTTGATGGTAGATTGAAGACCATTGGTAAATTGAACTTTCATTTTCAAGTCATTCATCCATATTCTGGCACTCCATTAGAAATCTCCAAGTATGATACCTATTGGAAATCCACTGGTGGTAACAACATTGCTTCCACTGTTCAAAATGTCTTGAGTTTTGTCACTTCCTCTTCATTGAGTGGTGAATACTTGAAAATCTTTGTTACCTTGTTAAGCGACGGTACACCTGTTGTCTGTCCCTCATGGAACCTGTCATTGTCTGGTACCTCAATTCCGTTATTCCAACTCTCAACTGAACAGTTGAAGTCATTGACCAATTATGAAAGAAAAAACTTCAACGAATTGCTACAGAAAGATCAACATGACTTTTCAAGGTACCTACATAATGTCAAAAGCATCACAGAAGAGAACTTCATTCTGCTGGATGATTTCTTAACCTTAGTTCCTGAAGTTGTCAATTTGAACCTTGATGTTCTATTCCCAACTGAAAATGAAATTGCTCAACTACCTTTGACTTTACCTGAATCAACCAATTTGAATGATTTCGTCGACGCCATCTTAACATCCGTGTTTGAACACGTTAGAACCTCCAGAAAGAACAACAAGAACTCTTCAAAAACAAGATCATTAGTGTTCTCATCTAACGTTCAGTCTGTCTGTTCAATCTTGAACTGGAAACAACCTAACTACCCTGTGTTCTTCAATGTCAGTGGTATTCACTTCGATCATTCCAAAGAGGTCTTTGGGAAACAATCAGCTAACGGTTACCCTGTGTCTTTGGTCACTAACGAGGACCCCGTGACCAGATCCATCAAGGAAGCTACGAGATTTGCAACATTGAATAACTTGCTGGGTGTCATGGTTCCTAATGAATTGTTGAAATTGATTCCAGATCTTGTTGAAGTTATCAGATCAAGAGGGTTGATTTTAGTTGCCAGTGAGAAGAACTTATTACCAAATCTTGATGCTCAGGCATTAGTTAATGGCTTGAAGAACGATATAAATGGTGCTAGATATGATGGTGTGCTGACATTCAAAGGTGACATAGATATGTGAACAATGACTCTTACGAAGATGATAGACAAAATAAGCTACAATGATAATACTTTCTCTTTTCGATAATCTTAATGCAAATAGTTGTAGTATTACATGGTCATGACTGCGACCATCTCTATTTGAATCTGGATAATGCTTTGCCCAGTACTTCACGGTCATCAACGTCTTCACCTCTGCTCTTTTGTAATTTCTTTTGTCTCAATTCCTTTTCACGTTTCAAGTTGGCTTCAATTCTCAATTTTCTTTCGTCAACGACATTCTTTTGTTTCTTTCTCAAATGACGGCGCAAAGCTGAATTCTTACCCTTGACATTTTCATTAGGTAATAGTTTAAGGTCATCGTTTGGTTTTTTCTTTGACAATTCGTTCAAATCAGATGCTTTCAATCTTACTTGTGAGGCTGACTTTTGAACAGTACCAATTTCGCTTGGATTCAATGAGATGGAGTCAGCAGGTAGTTTATTCATCAATGATCTGACTTCGGATTCTTGTCTTTGTTTAGTAGATTCGTATGGGTTGATTTCTAGGGCATCGAAGTTAGCTTCACCAGAACCTGGAACAATAATGTTTTGAACACCTTCTGAATGTCCAAGACCAAGCAAATCTTCAAATGGAACGAACTTGGATTTTTCGATTTTGGAGCCTGGAATCATATGGTTCATATATGGTGAGTTTTGTTTGGATTTGTAGACATCCTTCCAAATAGTGGCATGGCCACCCCAGGAAACACTAAGTAGACCTGTATCTGAGAACTCGACTGATGAGGCTGGGGTAGGTGTGTAGTATGAATATAGTTCTTTGTATGTTCTAACGTCATAGATCTTTAGTGATTTGTCAGTGTTAGCAACAGCCATGTAACGGCCGGATCTGTCAATGGAGATATCTTTGATTGGACCTGATTTTGTAGCGCACTGGATCTTCACAAGGGCTTCATTGGCATTTGGACTCCATAAAGAGACAAGACCAGTAGATGAGCCCAAATGCATGATTGCATTCCATGGGTTTTGTGTCATAGCAGTAGTTGGACCCAATTTGGTTCTAATTTCGTTCACAAGCACACCAGTGGAGACATCTTGATATTTCAAAAACCCAGTGTTACCACCAGTGGCCAGTAGATAATGATAAGGAAGGAATTCCATGAACTTCACTTCGATGTGTTGCTTCATTCTATGTAATTCAGTACCATCATGGTCATAAATGAAAGTGTACTTCTTTTGTGCCACGGCAAAGAACTGTTCATTTTGTAAGAATCTGACAGCGTTCACGGTTTCACCAAGATGTATTTCATTTTTCAGTTCACCTTTTCTCCAATCCATTAGTGCCAGGTGTCCCTTTCTACCACCTATTAACAAATGAGTACCATTTCTGGAGTAGTCTAATGTGTATGGACCAAATTGATCTAGCTTCAAGTTTAAAGCCTTTTGAGCAGTTTGTTGGTCGACAGCACCTTTGATTTCTTTTTGTTTGAACTTGAAGGTCTTTTCCATCTCATGCTCAGCTTCTAAAAGACCTTGATTCTCCTGTAACAACATATCTGTAGCAGCTGCGGAATTTATAGCATTCTTGTAATCATGATGTGTCTTCCTCAGCCTGTGCTTCAGCTTCTTATCCCTAGAGGATTTAGAGGAGTTGTTGCCAAAGTTACCATCGTTTCTTTGGTATTTCGAGTTATCCCTTTCAACTTCACCGTTCTTGCCGGTTAATTTACCCATACTTTGCTAATCTAATTTTGAAGTGTAATCTTCTTGCCCAAGTACTCTTTGTTAAAGGCTCATCGCTATAGAGAAAAAAAAATTTCAACTTCTTTTTTTCAGTAACTATTCTTTTTTTTCGAAATTCGCGGAAGTTCTAGGAGAAGGGCTCAGAATCTTCCCAGTCAGTATATTATTACTACACTAAATTTGCCAGATGATTCAAAAGGAATTTCAGGGCTCATAACTTGTTGGTAACCTATCACAATACTGATCCTCTAGGATGTTGATACTTGGAGTTCTAGTATTTTGGTACTGAGATCATTCATATATAATCATTACTTCAGAACATGATATATATTTAACTTCTGTCAGAGGTACTGTAATGATGAATATCACTAACCTATGCTTCTTGATTAACAGCATATATTTCTTGTTAAATATTAACAGATGACACATACAAGGAACCTCGTTAATTTAAAGGTTTTTGTGTAGAAGTATTTTGTGTTTTGTGTCATTTTTAAGCAGACCAGGACGGAATTATAAAGTTTTATACCCGAGATTATGTCAGCTCCCATGCTTTCATATAGCTGTGCACTGGGTTCTCAATCCACTCAACTTCTCAGCTCAAAAGTTCAATATATTATAGATTTGTTAGCTATTGCAAGTTTATCAATTGTAGAAGCTGGTAGTTGACCAACCTTTAGTTGTCATCACTATTTCAAACATCAATGTAACTATTCCCTGCAGAAATCAGTTCAAAGATTGTTTACCAAGTCGGTTTCGACCCGAGAGCCCTGAAACGTTGAAAGGAGATATCAGACTCTTCGAAGTTTTAAACTCAATTGACCCATCGAAGCCAATCATTTCAAAATATATGTCTATATGGATCATATATACATCGGAAATCCAGTTCAATTATCTCAAATATTCGCAAACTTTACGAGACCTAAAGAACTGCACTGACTCTTTCTTCATCATCACTACGGAGGAACCTGACATCACTCAGGATGACCGCCTTGTCGAATATCATCTCACTAAAGAGCTTGAGGATTCCTCACCTTTGATATTTGATGTGAAAAACTTCCTGGGGCTTCAACCCCCACAAAGCAGCCTAAGTCTTGCAATCGACCAAGAAACCTTCCTTGAAAAACTAGTATTACTCAGTGAAAAGAGGCCAAAAAGGATCTTTGAGCTAATACTACCACATGGTTATAAGGAAATCAGATTAATTTGGTATTTTTATAACAAACTAATAAGCAAGTCTAATCTTGAAGGCCGTTTGCCTGCTTTCGATAGCATTCGACTTCGTCATAAGAAAAGGCTTAGTGGAAGGTTTATCGATTTCAACAACGAGTTCAATGTTTCAATAGACCACAAAAGGATCCACTGGCCTCCCCTCTCTGACTATGATGAGTACGACTTTGATGAGGGTTTCAGGAAAGTTCAGAACTTCAGGAGTAATGTTTGGCAGATTAGTGAGTTTTTAACTGTTGCAGAAGAATTTTGGGGGCCGACACCAGTTTTGAACGAGATTGGCTTCGATAAGCTTAATGAGATTGCTATTAGAGACGATTATCCTCGAGAAGATACAGAAATCATTTGGAAGTTCACAAATGGTGTAAAACAGGCCAGACAAAACTGGACCGACCATCAAGAACAGTTGTATCATGGCGAGTACTACCGGGTCAATAGGGCTCCTTATTACTACTTGATCGAGACACTGAGTAGTAAGAAGTGGAAATAGTGGCCCTTTTTGTCTATTATTTCAGTAAACAGCTAAAATGTCACAAGTCTGTGATGAAGAACGGTCTGATACTTGGTGTATGTGTACTTTGTTGGAGTTTCAATGCCCCTGATCTTTTGGAATCTGGCTCTTAATGGGACGCTTAATTAATAAAGTATAACTGTTCTTGAAAGTATTACTGGTGTTATCGAGCCAGATGTGTCCAAAATCGGATCATTGAGATCAGCCTTTGAAGGCTGTATTGCTATCTTTCGAATCGACACGATAAATTTGACGTCTGTAGGTATCAATTGTTATCACTGATGATTCCTTCAAGACACATGCTCACTGTGAATCAACCTTTTCGAAACCCAATGAAAGAGTAAAGTTTTAGTGGCAGCCGGTCATTAAAAGCCTGAGTGAACTAAAAACCTAAAGTGGCACAAGCTTAATGTGACAACGCTCATCAGGGCTACATGTTCAAGTCATGCAAAATAAAACGTATGTGAATCAAAACACATCTAGTTTTCCATCTCACTAATTGTATCTTCTGTGGTCTTTGGCTTCTTAATTTGAGGTTCTTCAGACTCATGCTTGTTATTAGCGTCGTCATCTTCATCAGCAGTGGCAAAGCCTTCATCATGAGCAGAGCTTCCATTTGAAGTTTCAGCAGTCAGCCCTTCAGTATTATTAGCCGTTTTGTCAATTGTGAGAGCACCAGAGGCGGCAGCAACATCAGTAACACCAGTACACTCTCTATCGAGCTTTTCTTGTTTCCTTCTAGCCTTTATAGCGTCTTTGTTTGCTTGATAAGAATCCAATTCTTGCTTCACAGATGGAACGAAAGATGAAAATTCCACTTGTTCAAGGGCAGCGAGTATATCTTGAGGACCAACGGTCTTCCTATCGTATTTCTTAGCGTGTTGTCTGGCACTGTTCTAAGCGTTAGTACTGATTCCAGATCTCCAAGCGTGCTAAATATATTGAGATACGTACTGTACTAGTAGGTAACTGACAAATACAGTGGAGCTTCTCTGGACAGCAGTGGCACTGTCTTTGGATAGAATACCACCTTCGGGAATGATGGCCCTTGCTAGTCTATTAACAGTGGCCTTTGGAAACAGCATATCTTCGATTGTGATCGAGTCCCTTTCCTTAGATGTCACCGGGTACGCACCCTCCATGTTCTTTCTCCAGCCCTTTGGTGGCATTGCTATGTCTTATAGATGTCCTAATGGGTTTACTGGTAGCCAGAAATGTTTTTGTATCTCGATGCTTCAATGCCAGTTTCTCTCTGGTTTAACGCGTATTTTCCACGTTATTCGCGATATTTGCGCTATTCGGGATGAGAAAAGCGATATTTCCTTATTTGGCCAGTTTTGCTCTTTCATACCGCGAAAGTCCGAAAGTTTGCGTAATTTGTCAGTCTGGAGTTTGTTGAAGGAAAAAATCCAATCGTAGCTGGTGAAATGATAATCAAATGCATGTGCTATTTCCAGGTGCTGAACTGTTCAAGTTTGTGTGTAGAAAGGGACTTTTGGCTATCAAACACTTAATCATATCACTCTAGCTGGATTTGCTACTCAAGATATCAAGGCCCATTAAGATTCGTTCACCACACAATTGAGTAAGCTACGTACTTCGGTTTCACGCAATGGAGCAACAACAAGGGAACCTCCCAACATTAACAGAGAAACAACATCGTGAAATCGAGCTGAGAGAGCAAGACAGATGGCTTCCTATTGCTAACGTTGGTAGATTGATGAAGAATACCTTGCCAGCTACGGCTAAGGTTTCCAAAGATGCCAAAGAGTGTATGCAAGAATGTGTGTCTGAATTCATATCGTTCATCACTAGTGAATCCAGCGATAAATGTCTGTCTGAGAAGAGAAAGACCATCAATGGAGAAGATATCCTATTCGCCATGTCCAGTTTAGGATTTGAAAACTACTCTGAGGTGCTGAAAATCTATTTGGCCAAATACAGAGAACAACAATCATTGAAGCAAGAAAGAAAAGAGCCAAAAAAGGCTAAGAACAAACCTGAAGCTTCAATTTACGACCAGCAACAAGAACTGGAGAGGGAAATAACCAATATTCCATTCCATGATGAACAAGAGATCCACATGGACAACAATATCCCCGAAGACCTAATGCGTGGTATGAATGATGAAAGTCTCTTAAACTTGGATGGCGAACCGCAACATCCCGAACCACCACATCAAGAACAAGGCGATCAACACTTCAACGTTAACGGTCCTCAAGGGTCACAGAGAGGCCATGAATACACTGATGTTGAGTTGAAGCGTGAGAATATCGAAGCTAATGGTAATGATGGTGTTCTGTATGAGCTATCTCAATACTGAAAGATGGAAGTGGCGAAACGTGATTTTGAATCTAAGGTAATTCAAAGAATTATACCTTAAAATTGTACAATATGATGAAGTTATGTCTCTGTTTTATTATCATGCTCTTCTTTTATTTCTTGTTGGTCTTTTATGCCTCAACAACGAATAACGTTCTCACTAGTTGGTCAGCCTTGCGTTCATTATATTGTGCCAGAAGGTTTGAAATTTGTATATATTATGTCTTTATTCATTGATTTTCTTTGCGTTTTTCAAATAACCACAAGTAAATCGTTCTCTTTGTCTACGCGATAAGTTTTCTCTCTCTATATTATTACAAATTTGGTAAACCTAGATAATATTATCGTAGAAGGTGCTGGATCGTGTATGACTTTGATGGGGAATGGTCAGCCTGTGGTGTTTGACTAGGTCCAGGGTGTGGTTGTTGAACCTGTTGTTGTGGTTGACCTTGCTGTGGCTGTCCCTGGGAAGTTTGTTGAGCACCATGATGAGGAACATTTTGTGGAGGAAAATGTTGATATTGTTGGGAAGGCTGTGAGCTGAGCAGTTCTGATTGAGGGATGGGATTTTGAAGTGGATGTTGCTGTAGTGGGAACTGCTGGAAATTGCCATGTGGAGGGTATTGAGGAAAGCCATTTTGGAATTGGAACTGTTTCAATGGTGGTTGTGGTTGATGAGGAGTAGCTTGGAATTGTTGCGGTGGTGGTTGATAATGTTGTTGCACTGAAGTCTGGAATGAACCAAACTGGGGTAGTTGACCAGGCGGTGATTGGTGTTGCTGTGACTGCTGTGACTGCTGTGTCTGTGGATGGAATTGTGATTGTTCTTGGATTGGTTGTTGATGTTCTGACGGTAACTGGTGGAAACCAGATTTTTGTCCATCGCTTGGTTGTGATTGATGGTTTAATTGGTGGACGTTGACATTCGTGAGACTTCCTGGGGGTGAAGTTGGAGCTGGTAATTCCTTCGCCTTCTCGCGCTCCATAATACGTCTTTGTCTTTCCTTTTCTAATTCCTCTTTTCTGATTCTTTCTAATTCTTCTTGTCTTTGACGCTCTTCTTCTTCCAATTGTTTTTGTAATTCTTTCTGTCTTGCCTTTTCCTCAGCTTCTCTTTGTTTTTGAATCTTTTCATCGTCCAGTTTCTTCAATACTTCAACTTCAAAATCTTGTTTACACCACTTACAGATGAACACTTCATTTAAGTTCCTAACCAGTTCTTGTTGAACAATACGGTCTTGACACTTCAAATGTTGCCATCTCTGACATCTCTCACAAACAATTAGCTTGACACCATCATCGTAATTCTTCTCTCTGATACCACAACCACATTCAAACAGCCATTCGCCTTCTTCTAGGTCAATAGTGTTTAAATTGGATGGAGTCTCTAATGTCACTGGTGGTGAACCTCTTCTTGTGTTTGTGGATCTTCTAAAATGTTCTTCAATGTCTCTCTTGATTTGGTTCTCTTTTTGTTTAGCCTTTCTGGCAAGCTTAGCCTTCAATTGTTCTTGTTTTTGAAGTTCTCTCTCAGCTTCTTCTTTTTCTTTATCCAAGCGTGATTGCTCTTCTTTCATTTGAATACGAGATGAACGCTTTCTTTGACTGACCAATTCATTCAATTGTTGTTCTCGCTTTCTCTTCACAATCTTTTTTCTTGTCGTTAAATCATCGCTGGCAATATCGTCAATGTATTCCTTGATGTTATTGAACAATGGTTTGTATTTCTTGGTGGATTTGATAGACTCCAAGAAGTCATGAATCTCGTAAATGCCTATTGCAACATTTTCCCATTCAAACTTAGGTTCAATATCAGGAAATTCAATCTCTGGATCAATGTTCTTTGCATTTTTGTGTTTTTTCGGTATATTCAATTTTGGGAATTTGGATAGAGTTCTCTTATAGATTCTGTTATCACTCAATAAGAAGAAACTTTCTTCGTCTTTCTCAAAAATTGGTTCAAATCTTAGTTCATTCTCTCTTTCATACTTTTCAACTTGATTTCTAAAGATTTCAGTATATTGTAATTGGTCAATCAAGCGATAAAGAACATCAAATTTATCCACTAATGAAAGTTCATCAAACTCCTTTGGTTCATCCTCAGTACCCAGTAAATCGATAGTCTCACCGAACAGATATCTAACACGGAACCCAAAGTCATTCATAGAGACTTTAGTCCCGATCAATGCAGCTGCTAAATTGGTGGCGATCTTTGGAATCAGGTTAGGTTCGGTTATACCAACTAATTCTTCCTC
Source organism: Taiozyma dajiaensis (assembly GCA_030579075.1). Taxonomy (NCBI): domain Eukaryota; kingdom Fungi; phylum Ascomycota; class Saccharomycetes; order Phaffomycetales; family Wickerhamomycetaceae; genus Taiozyma; species Taiozyma dajiaensis. The sequence continues at coordinate 181,101 of JAKUAB010000021.1, forward strand.
CACAAGATCAACAGTGAATGGCTCACCAGATAGTTTAATAGCTCCACGGAAAAAAGTTGACCACTGCAGTACAAAAGCATACTTCCAGTCACTTCTCAGTTCCCTCAGTTGGGTCTTATAGTTGTCACTTTCCAGCAAAAGCTGTGGTGGTGTTTTCAATAGATGATTTTTTATTTCTTCATCAACGAAGGTCAGTTTGTTAGCAGGATGGTCCGGAGCCACAGGGGTTACACCTTTAGAGCGTGACATAAATGCTAATAGTTCTTAATATCGCTATTAAGGGCAAAATTAAGGTCTTGTAACAGCTATCGAGGAAGCTTTCAGTGACAGACGCCCTTTTCGTTCTAGACGCGTTGAAATTTATGATACTTTCCGAAACTTCTCGACAAACTCAATAATATAAATGAATCTCATTTTAAAGGCCGAGTTCGCGGAATACAAATTGGAAGAGTCACGTGCGTGAGCTTCCGAAGGCCGGGTGACCCCCTCTATGAACCTTTCTGCGAAATGTGTGGTGTCTGGATGTGTCATTAATTAACGGTGGTGACGTACAAGGAGAGTGAGAGAGAAAGGTTATTTAAAAGCTGGCAATTACTGGATCAATTAACTGTTCACAGTTCATCTTTTCCCCAGAATCTCCTTTTTCTTCTGAATTGTCTTACTTTTCTCTGTCTTGTCTCTTTTTTTTTCCTTTGAGGGAGACATTTCCTGTGTCTCTAAAGCACATACTTTAACAGTTAAAGGTCCTCTTACTATCAAATTCCAACCCTTTTGATTTTTTGCTTTGTAGCTAATTTCACCAAACCCCCAAAACGACCACAAATAAAAAAAAACACAACATAAACGCTTCTACAACAAAAAGCACACTACAGCGCTTCAGCTAAAGGCAGATACCCCCAATTCTCCAACACAAACACTGCCAGTAGTGTCATTGCCGCGTCTTTAGCCATCCTTCTACGGCTTCTCTTGCACGATCTAGCCAGCCATCATCCATAACATCTGTTCAATATGGAGGCCAACAACAGTCTCGAGGAAGACTACCATATCAACGCCAATTACCATCAGCCTGTTGTACTGCCCAAACTGAGGTCTTCTGCTGGAACTTCACCCTCAAGCTCTACGGACTCCAGAAAACACAGCCAAACTGCTGTCCCAGCCACTCCAAGAATGTTGAGAAACAGTAGTGGCAACTTTCAACAGATTAACAACGCATCCCCAACCTCAACTTCTGGTGGCCAGGCATCGAACTGTTTCCCTGATTACACAACACCTCAAAGATCATCCAGTCAAAGAAAAGATCCACGTAATTACAAGTTTGACCCGACTCAACCTCACAATAGAGCATCACCAACTCGTTCCCAATTGCAGCCCTTAGACACAAGATTGCCCACACCTATGAACAACCAAACATCTGGATCCACTATTCAAAGGTCAATCTCTCAAAGGAAAGCTTCCAACAACACTTTACTACCTGCTGCCAATGTTGCCGATGATTTAAATGAAAGAAAACCTCAGCAATCTCCTGCATCTGTCCCGCCTCCAATTTCCACACCATCTAAATCACAAAGTCATTCCAAACATCCAAACCAATTTCATCGTCGTTCCATTGGTGATTGGGACTTCATTAAAACCATTGGTGCCGGTTCAATGGGTAAAGTTAAACTTGCAAAACATAGAAAGACAGGCGAGGTTTGTGCCATTAAAATTGTTCCGAGAGCAGCAAGAGCCTACTCAAGGGCAAATGCAAATGCTCCTCCCCCAGTCGATGAATCTGAAGCATTAAAGAGAAGAAAAGAGTATGAAAAGGAAGTTGCTAGAGATAGACGTACAATCAGAGAAGCATCGCTAGGTAAAATTTTATATCATCCATTTGTTTGTCGTCTGTTTGAGGTCATAACTATGTCCAACCACTACTATATGCTTTTTGAGTACGTTTCTGGTGGTCAAATGTTGGATTACATTGTCAGTCATGGTTCGTTAAAGGAACGTCACGCTAGAAAATTTGCCAGAGGCATCGCATCAGCTCTGGATTACTTGCACAAAAACAACGTTGTTCACAGAGATTTGAAAATTGAGAACATTATGATTTCCAAGACTGGTGACATCAAGATAATCGATTTTGGTTTATCAAACATGTATTCCAATGATGCATTATTGAAAACATATTGCGGTTCACTTTATTTTGCTGCTCCCGAACTACTATCAGCACATCCGTACATTGGCCCAGAAGTTGATGTTTGGTCATTTGGTGTCGTTTTGTACGTGTTAGTTTGTGGTAAAGTTCCTTTCGATGATCAGCATGTTTCGGTTTTACATGAAAAGATCAAAAAGGGTAAAATTGAATATCCAGATTTCTTGTCCAGTGAAGTTGTTTCCTTATTATCCAGAATGTTGGTTGTCAATCCAAACAAAAGGGCCCGTCTATCAGAAGTTATGTCTCATCCATGGATGGTAAGAGGCTTCGAAAACCAGCCAGTCTCGTTCCTTCCACATCGAATTCCTTTGACGTTACCATTAGACCAAAATATCATTGAGGAAATGATTTCTTTAGAATTTGTTGAATCTGAAGAGAGAGCCATTCATGATTTGACTATCATTGTATCGTCTGAACTATACTTAGAGGCATCTAAGCACTTTTATCAATCACAAGACCAACCTGGTTCGTTGAAAGTTGATCCAACTGCAGGCTTCCATCCTTTGGTGTCAATCTACTACTTAGTTGATGAGATGTTGAGAAGAAGAAGAGCTAAAGAGTCAATTGTTGATATTCCAGTGGCGGCAGCTGATTACAATAAGCTCCAATCTCAAAAACTCGAAATGGAAGCTCCATCTCGACCACGACAAACTATCACTGAACCATCCAACGCCTTAACACCTAATCAACCACCTGTTCTTTCATTCCCTGAAGCTGCTCATACGTCTCCAAATCATACAAACTCACCAGGTCTTCCTTCTGTTGACTTGACTGGTAAAGGAGATGAGCAGAGGATAATCTCTTCACATACCAATGCTTCTGGTTCTGATGAAGTTCACCAACAACAGAAGCATACTGAAGAGAAGGGTTTGAACTCTATATTGAGAAAGTTCAGTCAACGTCGCGCTCATTCTCAAAGACGGGCGCCTTCAGAAGGTTCTCAAGCCCATCAACCACAACAATTGATTGTCGCTCAACAGCCATTACCTCAACAACAGCCTCAAGTTTATCAAATTCAACCTAAAAAGTCTGTTAATGATACTTACAACAACAAATTAAATGCTCTTGACAAGGAACAAGAAGCATTGGTTCGCCGTGTTGGTAGTTTGAAGATCGCCAGAAAGCCTGCATTTGAAACTGATGACTTTAAACCATTGCAAAAGAACAAAGTTCATAATAGAACTGTGTCAGCTTACTCAGGTGTTGAGGGAAAGAATCCAGCTAATTTTGAAACTCCTACCAAGGCTCCTCCATTGAATCCACAAAGAAAGTTTCATCCAAATGCTAGAGCTAAATCAGTTGGTCATCGTCGTGATCACCCACAATTCCAAAACAATGATGTCCAACAGGTTCCACCAATACCGGCTGATTTGAATGATGATGATGCATTTTTTGATGATGTTACTCTAGATGAGTACTCACAATCATCTAATAACAAGCTTTCAATTAGTAATTCTCATAATTCAACTAATAGAAAACCTAACCAAAATTTATTTACTATGACTGAAGCTCAAATTATGGATGATGCTGCCAGAGCACCACCGGGTTCAATGCCATCTATCGAATATCCTAGAACGTTATTCTTGAAAGGCTTTTTCTCTGTGCAGACAACCTCAACTAAACAATTACCAGTTATTCGTGCGAACATCATTTCATCATTGACCAAACTAGGCGTTCGATTCACTGAAGTCCGTGGTGGGTTTGTTTGTACTCACACACCATCAATTGAACCATCTGGTAACCAACAAACCAATATCAATGTCACTGACGCTGATCAAGATAACCATGGAAACCACAGTTTACAGTCAGCCAAATCATCGTCAGACAACTCTACCACTATCACAGGTACGCCTGATGACAAATTGAAAACAGGGCACGATAAGAGCAATGATAGCCCATCATTTGATGATTCTCAAAGAGTTCATAGAAGAAAGTTTTCAATTGGTGGTTCAATCTTGGGTTACAGAAGAAAGCAATCTAGTGCATCAGCTCCGCCTATCCCAGCTACACCAACTGCTGCTTATGGTAACAATTTACTCTCACCAAATTCTCACAGTTATGCTACTAGTAATGACTTTGATTCGTCTGCTTCCCTAGACTCCATCAATAATGGCGGCCATGGTGGTAGTGATATGTTGGTTTCCAGTAGATTGGAACAAAACAAGGTGCAGGCACCTCAGGGTGAAGCTAATCACATTAATTCCAATAGTCACTTAACCGCACAAAGTCGTACACCATTAAAGTTTGAAATTCATCTTGTTAAAGTCCCTTTAGTTGGATTGTATGGTGTTCAATTCAAGAAGGTCTTGGGAAACACTTGGATGTACAAGACATTAGCTGGCCAAATCTTGAACGACTTGAATCTATGAGACGGTTAAACTTAATATTGCATTGCCATTTTTCTTTTCAAAAAAGCAAGAAATCAGAATGTTATGAACATACCATACCGACTTGTAGTGAATCCATTATTTTTGATTACGAGTTCAGTCTATTGTTAACATTATTCATTCATCATTAAAAATACTTTATACTTTCTGATTACTGACCAAGCAGTGTTTTCAGTTTCTCATTGACCATCTGCATCTTTTCGATTTCAAAGGCAGCTTTTTCTAAGACAACGCTTTTTGATGGTGTTCTCTTCTTTGCACCCATCTCAAATGGTAGCAGACTCACTAACTCATCAAAAGCTTCTTTGATAATACTACGGCGCTTTTGTTCACTTGTGGTGTGATTCAGTTTCTTCTCTTCTTCCGTAAGGAGCTTCTTCCTCTTCTTACGCTTCGAGGATTCCTCATCCAGGGATGATCTTTTAAGTGAAGTTAGCTTCTCTTCTGTTGGGCCTGATACTAAAAGCTCAGGTTCCATGGGTATTGTATGATTTACTAATATGTCATGATTCTCTTGAATTTGTGAAATCGGGGCGATTGTTGGGTCAAGTTCAGGTTGAATAGCGCGTTCTTTATCATCCATTATTGAATCCAAGAATTGTTCCAATGCATTCGATTCATTCTGTGATAATAATCCATCGTACTTTGGGAAGTACAAACTGTCAAAGTCCATCAAGTTCTGCGGTTGGTCTGAAATACTAGACTTTTGTGGCAGTTGTAGTGGTGGAGTGTTAGATTTGAAGAGAACATCCTTGAATTCAAGATCATCATGGCGTAATGCTAGTGGCTGAACAATACCTTTGGGGGAGGCGTTGGTGACATGATTATTGAGGACATTTGAGATGAATCCCACATTGGGAGACTTTGTCAAAATGGCATAGGCTGCCTCGAAGTCCATTTCCGTGAATTGTAGGTCATCTTTCGCACCATTTGTAACTGGAGATCTAAGAAACGTTTTAAAACTCTTCAAATCTGGGGACGCCAAGTTCAGAAAAGGTGGAGTTGACGGCGCCGGTGTTCTGATTCTCGGTGTGTCTGCCATTATTCCTCTGTAACATTTAATGAGGGCTGTGATGGTATATGATATGTGTGCGATCTGTGTTTAGTTTATAATTTAGTTAGAATGCCCACGTTGATGCACCTATGTGACAAAAAACTCCAATAAGGGAAATTTTGTTAGGGATCTGTTCCGTTTTGGTGATTAGTGATGTTTGGGATCCAGGTGAGTCGCAAAGTTGAGGTGTGGTTGGCGATTAGATGAGGCCCAATTGGTAGGGGAGGGGAGGATAGTTACACACTCGCTAACAATAGAACCGGCCTAGAGAAAGTTTTTCAATATCTTAAAACAAGTACAAAGTGTGTTTTTTGTTAAATTTTCACATGCAATTTTACTAAACTATGGGCCCTGGGGGACAAATTCGTAAAACGAGTTCGCGCACAATCCTCCTTTCACAAATGATGATGTTTCCTCTTTACAATAAGCTGTTATCAAAAAGATCGTCATGAGCTTGCAGGAAAGTTGTAAGCTATCGAGAGCAGGGTGCTACACTTTATACTCTGAACTGACCAGATTCAAGTTTATTGGTTTTTACTATCTGATTCCATAGCTATATAGACATGTAAACTCCAGTTATCTGGTCATAGAACAGCACCAAAGCCGAAAGTCAACTTGATAGATCTTACGTAATAGTCTTCAAAGTTGCCCTGAACAACATCCTCTTCACCGATTGGAATGCCTTTAAACAAAACGTCAAGTTTCGTCTCAGATTCACCTTGGTGAATATTGATTGTCAAGTTGGCGTAGTAATTGGCCTTCCATGATTTCAATCTCCAGTTCTGTTCAATTTTACTGTTTGGTACCAATTTGGTAATCACACCTTCGATGTTACCACCAAATAGTTTGAAAGTAGAACCTTCTTTCAAAAGATCTCCAGAAAAATCTGGATTTGAACGGGTCCAGGCACCAATTCTATTCTTCTCTAGAAACGTTATGTATAATTGTTCAGCTGTGGTGTTGAACACTGGTTCGAAATGTAAAGTGGATGAATTGTATGCAGGAATGGATGATGGTGATGGTTTAGATGAGGCTGTGCTTGTAGTTGAAGGGGAAGCGTTAGTGGTTTTAGGTCTTAATTCTTCCTTTTTAGCAATGCTAGATGATTCTTGGTTTGCCTTGGTGAATTGTGATTTGACTTGCTCTGATGGTAATTGAATATCAGAGCCGTGAGTACTTAATAAATCCGTGCTAAATTTACCCAATTTCTTTCTCAGTTCTGGAACTAGTTCCTTTCTGATGACTTCCTTCACTTTGACATTGTCATTATTTTCTGAAAATACGGAGATTTCAAACTGGTATTCATCCTCTTCTGTGTCATAAGCAATTTCTGGGATGGTGACACTACCTTTAACATCAAGTTCTTCAACTTTCCCAACGTAACCGAGGACTAGCTTCAAGTCAAACAAACTGATGACTTTCCCCTTTCTTTGTGAAACGACAACATCACCTTCGACAGATGTGATGGAATTGATCTCTGCTGTGGTTGAATCTTTGGAAACTTTCAACCCGACCAAGTTCTCTTTGAAGTATTGACGAGTCCAGTCAATACAGTTCTTATCGACCCAATGCCAGTTGTTTGGATTGTTAACAACCATTGTTTTCCTCTTGAGTTTGTTTAACCCTGTGAATCACTTGCAATGATGGTTAAAGAAAAAGCAAACACATGGAAAGCTTGACCACTTTTTATTGTTCTCTTGAAGACCACTTCTAGAAAAATCTATCAGCCCGGTTTGGGACACACCACAATAAAGGCCTACAGGATACACGTCGATTCTCGTTAAATAAGTCATAAATTAAGATTGAAGAGGGTATAATTGAAAATATATAGGCACAAGAAGTGAAATTTGATCTGACGTAAGATTCATGGATTCATGAAATGATCATTTATATCAATGTTCAAACCTGGGGCTAGATTTGTTGTGGTCATTGAGGGTAAACCACCACCTAAGAAGTCCAACATCATATGCATACCACCACCACCAGAGTAATCATCAACGTCGGCTGGTAGAACTTTTGAAACTCCCTCTAAGAACCACACCTTATCCTTCATCTCTGTAGTGAACCCCCGTAGCAAGGAGTAGTAAGATCTCATGATTCTCATAGCTGACAAGTCACCGGACATCAATAGCGCTAGGAAAGTCTTATCTAATAATGCAGGGAAGGCAAAGATTCTTAAAATGAAGTCTGACTTGAACTTCTCATGATGAAGTTTATCCAAATAAGCTAATGTTATTAAATATGGAGAATCAATTTCAACTGGGTAAAGATCTGCAATAGAGTCATCGAAGCAAACAAGTTCTGAGATTGAACCATTTTTTTCATTAATAATGTCACCTAAATCACTCAGATCCACAGAAATAAACTTGTAGAATCTTGAGGTTGGAGGCAATGGCCAAACAGCAGTTAAAATAGTAGCAGCACCTTTCACATGGAAAATCCACGCAGATGCAGGTAATGAAGTTAATGATGAAGCGGATGGTAATGAAGCATTAGCCAAGGAGTCCATAATCAGGATCAAGGCTGAAGCAACTAAGGCATCAGTGTTATCTGAAGAAATCTCCAACACGGCTTCCCTCAATAACCTCAGTGCTTCGCCACGATGGTGCGTAACACTTTGTTCCAATGACTTCACGGTTCTTGATAAGTGAGTAGCAGAAAAGGCCAAGATTGAATGCATCAAAAAAGGGTAGTTGAAAGCCAATTGTGGAATATCATCGCTCCAAATCTTTTGTTCAGAAATACCGGCAGTGGTGATTGTTGGTGCAACAATAGTGGTGTAATGGTACATTAGCCTTAGATCCAACAAGTTTAGACCTGGGGAAGCAGAGTACAGAGATGGTTTTGTTTGATGACTTTGATTCATGTGGGAGTTTTCTTCGTGATAACTTGCATGTGATCTGTGATCATGTAAGGTTTGATGGGCTGATAATGGCGAGGTTTGTGAGCCAGGGGACATTGATGGCTGTGGTGATATCGTTGGATTATTGGTCATATCACCTACGTTCACTGATAAGTTGTTACTATTGGTCATAGTGTTATCTTTGGAAAGAGTGGGTAAATTTCCCAAGTCCCCCAGATTTCCCAGATTTCCCAAGCTTCCCAAGCTTCCCAAGTTTCCCAGGTTTCCCAAGTTTCCCAAATTGCCCAAATTGCCCAAATTGCCCAAGCTGGCTAGACTGCCGAGATTGGCGCCTGTAAAGTTGCTTAGACTGCTTAGGCCTGGAATGTTGTTCAACACACTTAAGTCACCGCTCATCACGGCATTCCTTATTGTATCTAGTGGTAATTTGGTTGGGTCGAACCGTTGTGATTGTATTGGTGATTTGCTGACTGTGAATGTTGGGATGGAAAGGTTGTGGCCCTCAATCTTTATTGTGTCGGGGAAGTCAGTGTTATCATCATCCGACTGGTATCTATTGGCATCGATCTCCTGTTGAAGAGTCTTTGGCGTAGATCTGGAACTTGATGATGTCGAAGCAACAACTTTGACCATTGGGATAGCAGTGGTTTTCTTAGCCTTCCTTGCTGCTGGAGCGGTAGTTTTAGAAGTAGGAGTAGTGTAATGACAGTCAATTCCCATGTTTTCACATTTCTTGCAGATGGGTTTACCTTCATCACACTTCACTCTTCTTCGCTTACATGTGTCACAGCCCATCTTGGATTTGTTGTGAAACTTTCTCTTCCCGTTTAATCTTCTACTAGCCTGCTTGTCATCCTTCTCGGACAGCTCTGTTTTGGACTTTCTTCTGGAGTCAGATGGTGCCGTGGATGAAGTTGGCGAAAGACCTGTTTCTCTGACAGAAGGTGGTGCCAGTTTATTTAAAGAGTCCATAAATGGTTCAATGTTGGAATCCTGGAATGGCATTGCGTATGATTTGAATAAGGTCCGGTATAAGCTTATTTTTGACAGACAATGGTCTCTGGAAGAGCAAGTTGGCGAAGTTCTGTCTGTCTCTTTGCCTGGAGACTTCTCTAAGATACGAAACCAAGTGCTAAACGAGGCCGAGTTGAATGGGCCTGTTAAGGAGAGAGCACTGAGAAAGAAAGCGTTGTGGAGGCTACCTACTTGTTGAGAAGTGAGTGGGTGACAGGAAACAGGGAAGGAAATTAGGTCAAGAATTTGTGTGGCAAAAGCAACGACCGTTGTTTCTGTTTGGGTCTAACTTTAGTTTGTGTCGTCGTTTAGGAAGCTATTTAGAAAAAAAAATCTCGTTTAACCTGATGAATTCCCTTTTTGTGTCTCTTAACAATCTTGTGGATTTTACGGATATAACAACGTCGTCGTCGGGGATAAAACGGCTTTTATCAAACGAATAGGCATTGAGTCAATTAACCATTCACACTAAAAAGTAAAAAGCTGTCAAAAATGCGAGACTGCACAACCGAACTGGCCTAGTTACACTTAAGAGATACATTCACCTATGGTTAAACAAGGAACAAGTTTCTTTTAATTCCCCAGTCACCATCGACAAATCAACCAATTAGAAGTCACAACAACAGGACATCAGATAAGGAGGTCCATAACAAAGATGAGCTTCTTCGGTTGAACTATGAGTCTGGCCAAGTTATTGAAAAGCTCAACTAGTAGTATCATCATAGATTCTTCGCATCGATTTTTTAGGCATTTCTCTCTACAGTTCTCTCATAGTGTTAATCTTTTCTTCTGTACCCATATTTCTTCTCTTCGTTATATGACCAAGGACAGTAAATTACCTTATTATGTTATCTCGACCTTCAAGTTCGGTTAATACTGATAGCGAATATTCTCTCCTTGTGGTTTAATATTGGGCGATGTTGCGTTACCTTGCTGAGTTGAGACTCAGGTCGGTTTGGTGCACCAGATTACAACAATTCATCACCAGTGAACTCTAAAAAGGGATGCAAACCCATATAGTGATAGCCGTTACTATTTCCACTTCTTACTACTCAGTGTCTCGATCAAGTAGTAATAAGGAGCCCTATTGACCCGGTAGTACTCGCCATGATACAACTGTTCTTGATGGTCGGTCCAGTTTTGTCTGGCCTGTTTTACACCATTTGTGAACTTCCAAATGATTTCTGTATCTTCTCGAGGATAATCGTCTCTAATAGCAATCTCATTAAGCTTATCGAAGCCAATCTCGTTCAAAACTGGTGTCGGCCCCCAAAATTCTTCTGCAACAGTTAAAAACTCACTAATCTGCCAAACATTACTCCTGAAGTTCTGAACTTTCCTGAAACCCTCATCAAAGTCGTACTCATCATAGTCAGAGAGGGGAAACCAGTGGATCCTTTTGTGGTCTATTGAAACATTAAACTCGTTGTTGAAATCGATAAACCTTCCACTGAGCCTTTTCATATGACGAAGTCGAATGCTATCGAAAGCTGGCAAACGGCTTTCAATATTAGACTTGATTATTTGTTTGTTATAAAAATACCAAACTAATCTCATTTCCTTATAACCATGTGGTAGTATTAGCTCAAAGATCCTTTTTGGCCTCTTTTCGCTCAGTAATACTAGTTTTTCAAGGAAGGTTTCTTGGTCGATTGCAAGACTTAGGCTGCTTTGTGGGGGTTCAAGCCCCAAGAAGTTGTTCACATCAAATATCAAAGGTGAGAAATCCTCGAGCTCTTTAGTGAGATGATATTGGACAAAGCGGTCATCTCGAGTAATGTCAGGTACCTCCGTAGTGATGATGAAGAAAGAGTCAGTGCAGTTCTTTAAGTCTCGTAAAGTTTGCGAATATTTGAGATAATTGAACTGGATTTCCGATGTATATATGATCCATATAGACATGTATTTTGAAATGATTGGCTTCAATGGGTCAATTGAGTTCAAAACTTTGAAGAGTCTGATATCTTCTTTCAGGGTTTCAGGGCTCTTGGGGTCGAAACCGACTTGTTCAACAATCTTTGAACTGATTTCTGCAGGGAATAGTGACATTGATGTTTAAAATGTTGGGAGAGAGTTACTTTAGATCTACTTCTACTACTTATGAATGATAATTAAAAATTATCTATTATAGATTGTCAGTCGAGAAGTTAAATGGGCTCATGGGCCTGGATTAAATAAGGTTTTTTTCCCCCAATAAATTAAGAATGTGTATTATGTAATGTTCAGGATTTTGAGCTCCACCTGCATGCAGATTAAAGAATATCATCATCATCATGACACAACCCAAATGTCGAAATACGAATTTTAGGATACAATAATTATAATAATTACAAATTATGACCCCCAATTAAGATTTTATTCTATCTGAAATTATAAAGCCCTGGTATTTCGGCATGTGTGCATGATGCAAATAGAAATTTACGATTCTTATATCACGGTATTTCACATGTTGATGATGCTGCTAAACTTCCATTGTTCCTCGCGATGCTTCATTCAATTTGCATCCTGATGTATCATGAGGTAAATATACCAAAATTCACCACTTTATTACTCAAAGAGAGAGTCTTAGAAATGATTAACACAGAAAGTCAGTTAGCCTTACTAAATTCGTTCACGAACAATGAAAAACCTATGCGAGTTCGAAAACTACACAACGTCTCAATCCCAAGCCACTCAAACCACAGAATCAAGATTACTTGCAATGGCTGAGTCAACTCGCTTCGAAGTCACCAAGCTGAGTGACCATATAATGAAGCCTAAAAACAGAGTTCAAGCCTTCATAATGGGTATGGAAGATTATAAGGATAGAAACTGGTGGATTCTAGTTCTTTACACTTTATTATTACTTACAATTGCAATGGTCGGTTTTATTGCTGCTTGGAAAACAATTTTTAACTGGTGATCTGTTAGCTCATCGTGTCATTAATATCTTACAAGAACATATAGATGGTGAATAGTTGTCATAATTGTTGCTCTTAAATGAATGGGTTTGGCATCAATTTCAGCTCAAAAATCTTGGAAGTTCAATAGATCATATCAAACGGATCCACAATTTAGCTTAACTTATTTTATACTCATGATGATAAATTAAAAACCAAAATGCTACAAATTAATACATATTAAATTTGCTCATATGGTTTGTAGTTGAGATACAAGTACCATATTATTTAATTGGTCATTAACACAAAAATAGAACACATATCTTTTTGAACTTCCAACATATCTCTCATGATTGGTTAATGGTTGGTTTCATGATTGTTTTATTCAGGTTAACTTGTTGATTGATTTCATCATCAATATTACAACTATATAAGATGATAAAGAAGACTAGTGACGTTATTACAGTTGATGTAAAAGAGTCATGGTAGTGAAAGTCATTTAGTAATCAAGAGATAAAGGGGTAAATTCAACGATCTTAATTACTCGCACATCATAATTATCAAAGACATTACAATATCTTGATATATATCATGTTCTGAAGTAATGATTATGAATGATCCCAGTACCAACATACTAGAACTCCAAGTATCAACATCCAAGAGGATTAGTATTTTGACAGGTTACCAACAAGTTATGAGCCCTGAAATCCCCCTTCAATCTTCTGGTAAAGCGTAGTAGTAATACGAGTACCCCTAAACTAGTTAGCGAGGGTGCGTTGATCATTACTATTCCTTTTGTCATATAACATCGCTTGAAAAAAAACGGTAACCTACAAGTCATAGTAGTCATTGTATGAGATCAACTTCAAATTCTCTATAGACGTCCTCTTTAATGTTGATGTGGGTCTTCCTTAGGTGGTTCTGGATCCACTGTGATCATTGTGTCGATTCTCAGGATAGCAATACAGGCTTCTAAGGCTGATTTCAATGATCTGATTTTGGACACAGTTGGCTCAAGAACACCAGTGATACTTTCATCAACAATTTTCCCCTTGATTAAGTCTAACCCGTAATTCTTGTAGTTTCTTCTCTTAATATCTGTTGGTAAGGCTTGCTGACTGGCAGCATGGTATGATCTTAACTTGGCAATTAAATCTGACGAATCTTTAGCAGCATTAGAGGCTAAGGTCTTTGGGATGATTAGTAAGGCATTGGCAAATTCAGCAATTGCAAGCTGTTCACGGGAGCCAACAGTAGTAGCGAAGTTCTCCAAGTAGATGTTTAAAGCAGTTTCAACTGCACCACCACCTGGGACAATGTTACCACTTTCTAAAGTTCTTTTAATAACTGAAAGGGAATCATGTAACGATCTTTCCATTTCATCTAAAGTATAATCATTTGGACCTCTTAGGATGATGGAAGAGGATGAATGAGCTTTGGTACCTTTGATTAAGATACATTCGTCATCTGAGATTCTTTCTTGTGAAACTTCTTCAGCATAACCTAAATAACTTGTTTCAAAAGTTTCTTCACCTTCCAAGTTTGACAGACTGCTGATGAATGAAGCACCAGTGGCTCTAGCAATTCTTCTTAAATCATCCTTCTTACAGCGTCTAATGGCCATGACACCAGCTTCAACGAATTCTTTCAGGCATAGATCATCAATACCTTTAGTGGTCATGACAACATTGGCACCAGCTGCTATTATCTTTTTAATTCTATCCAGCACGATACCATATTCTCTTTTCCTGATTTCTTCTAGTTGTTCTGGATCATCAATGTTTATTTGAACACCCATGGCCATTCTAGCCTTTTGTAAGTTAATATCCAAGACGGCAATCTTAGCACCAGTGACTTTCTTCAACATGGCCTGTGAAGCAACGGTACAATTCAAAGCGTAACCTTTCACGAGAAGTGATTCTGTGGATGATTTACCGTGAGCTTTAAGAATATTAACAGCTTTCACTGGGTATTTGGTCTCACCTTTACCATTGGTGGTTTGGACAGCTAACATTGCATCGACGGCTAATTGAGAAAAGAAGACTGAATCAGCACCAATAATCTTAGAAGACATGGAGGTCTTAGCAATATTGATGATGGTTTCTTTGCCTAATGATTCAACAGGTTGTGATAGAACTTCACTGATATATCTAGTTGCTTCCCTTAATGCAACTCTGTAACCTGTGATAATTGTGGTTGGATGTATCTTATTCTTAACCAATTCGTTGGCTCTTTTCAATAATTCGGAAGCGATAATCACAACAGAGGTGGTACCATCACCAACTTCCCTATCTTGTTGTTGTGCTAATTCCACCAAGATCTTACCAGCTGGATGTTGGACATCTAACAGACTTAAAATGGTGGCACCATCATTAGTTACAACAACATCCCCGATATCGTCAACCAACATCTTATCTAGACCGACTGGACCCAATGATGACTTAACAACATTGGCAACAGCAGCAGCAGCTAACACGTTTTGATTACGGATGTCTTCACCACTGATCTTCTCACCTCCAAGAACTGTTATAATTTATTAGTAAATCGTCCCATTAAAAGCCAGATTCCAAAGGATTAGGAGCATTGAACCTCTAACAAAATACATACACAAAGTATCAGAACGTTTTTCACCGTAAACTTGTGACATTTTACCTGTTTTACTGAATTCGCCTTCAATTTCTAGTTGAGTTGCACTTGAATTTTTTTTTTTCTTCCTTTTCAAAATAATCGACAAAAAGTCAACGCGCCGCGAAAATTAATTTTGATTCAATTTATTTAGTGCTGACGTTTACGCAGAAGATTTATCAAGATTTCAAACACGACGCGTAAAAATGAACCCTTAATCAAAGGAAACGAAACTAATAAGCTGTTGAACCAATTGAATTATAATTGTTTTATTAACATTGAACAATATTAATCATTAATCTACAATACATCATCATTTAAAGACTTAACCTTTTCCAAAATTAACAAGTATAAAAAGAAGAAAAAAAATATATGAAACCAACAACAAACTAAAATAACATGACTAATGTAATGAATTTTAAAAGGACTGATATCCTTGAATCTTCTCTTCATTGTCCCCTCAATCCCTCTCCCTCTCCCTCTCTCAATCAATAATTCACACACACACACACTCTCTCTCTCTCTCTCTCTTTTCTAAAGTTCGATATCTGTATCTTTTCCCTCTGGACACCTTCAAAAAGAATCATCTAAAACCAATATTCTTAAAATATAACAATTCAGAAACACTCCACCATCGAAATCACATCAAAGACATTGTAAATGATGGATAAGCGATGATATTGCTATTTTGGGATCCTTTTCTTTCGACCAAAATTACCAGTGTTTCGTTAAAAACTTTCTTTTTCTAATTTCCAGAGAAATCATTCTAAATCATAAATTGTCAGTTTACAGGATAACACATTTCTTCTTTCTCTTTGTAGTGGTGGCTTCTGGTTCCAAAGCAGCCACAATGGCTTCATCGAAAACGTTCTTTAAACCTCTTTGAGTTAAAGCTGAACATTCGACGTATTTGACGGCACCTAATTGTTTAGCCAACTTCTCACCTTCTTCTGGTCTGATTGGAGCAGCACCTTGTCTTTTCAGTCTTTCAATGATGATTTGGTCATCCCTTAGATCGACCTGAGTACCCACAATAATTGCTGGGACACCTGGGGCATGGTGATGGATTTCTGGGAACCATTTTTCTCTGACATTTTCAAAAGAAGCAGGGGATGTGATTGAGAAGCACACTAAGAAAACATCAGTGGATGGGTATGATAATGGACGTAAACGATCGTAATCTTCTTGACCAGCAGTATCGAATAGACCAAATGTATATGGTTCGTCACCGATCATAACAGTCACAGCATAGTTATCAAAGACAGTTGGAACATAATCAGCAGGAAACTTGTTTGTGGTGTATGATATTAGAAGACATGTCTATAAAAAAGCTTTTGTTAGTACTCTGCTGTTCCCCTAATGGTTCACCCAACTCATAAATAATCGTATCGACGATCCAATTCACAAAAGATAAAGTCGAACCATAATCGTTCCTAAGCATAAAAGGGAAAATAGATAAGATCAACAAATGAGACGAGAGAAGAAAGAAAAAAAAGTCAAATTGTAGTGAACTAGCGCGCCAATTTCACACAAATAGCCTCTATGAATTACTTACTTTACCAACAGCACCATCACCGACAACAACACACTTGATGGTTTGCATAATGTATACTTTTTAAAGGGGTTGATAGTGTTTCTCTTTATAGAAATGTTCAATTTTTCTGTGTTTTTTTTTTCCCTTTCAATGTGAATTTTCGCCAAATGTCTCAATTGGAAGAAGTCTTCTTCACAATTGTTAGCTGATTGGGGGCAGTTGGAAGAAGTATTTCATGGTCCTATTCAAGTATTTCTACGCCATTTCTGCTCTCAAATCCATATTTACACTGGAGAAAGCTGACTGAATCGCTTCATTGGTGGACTTTTCACGCCAAAAATGCACATGTTTCATATTTCGGAGATTACACAGACGTTTTGATTACCCGATTCGGAAGTCTACAATGCCTATATCCAAAGTGATAATCATATAATTGGTCGTAATAATTCATTAATATATTATTTATCAGGTTATTATTCCCTGTCTATAAAGAGTTGCAGATATGGCCCACGGTTCTCAGCACTTTTCCTAGTGCATTTGGGATTATTGGTTTGGAGATAAAGTCTGTCATCCCACTGGAGATACACCGATCTCTGTCTTCAAGTTCAACATTAGCGGTTAATGCAACAATAATTGGTGCAAGGTGTGTACCACCGTATAGTTCTCCCAGTTCTCTAGATGTTTCTATGCCGTCTTTCACTGGCATTTGAAGATCCATTAGAATCAGGTCATAGTTCTTACCTGTCTCTTCAATCAAGTCTTTACATTTCTCCAAAGCTTGAGCACCATGGATGGCTGAATCAGCTTTGTAACCAAACTTCTTTAAATGCTGTAAAGCAACTTTCGTATTCACAAAATTGTCTTCAACCAACAAGATTTTCAGCGGTAATTCGGCAGATAATATGTCTTCTGGAGACGACGTCACTAGCTTCAGTTTAGGTCTTCTTAACGGAGTAGAAGTGTCAATACCTTCACTTGATACGGATTCATCTGATGGGGTGGATAATGGAGTTTGATGTGTCATAATATTTTGGATGACTTCCTTTAATTTAGATCTCTGGAATGGCAACAGGATGACTGAATGATTCTTCTTCTGGATTATTTCTGGAATGGCATGACCATATTGGTTCAACAGCACAATATGATTAGAGTTCATATCTTTCGTGATCTTACACTGAAACTCTTCATACATCTTGGTGTTTAGGAAGACAATCTTGTGACCTTCAAAGTTGTCAATCAAAGACACATCATCAATGATTTCAACATGAAAGTTTGTCTCAGACTCCAACTCCAACTGTAAACTTTCAGAAACAATACCTTTCTTGTCAACAATCACCAGTTTCTCGTTATCACCTAGCTTGATCTCTTTTGGAGAAGTTACAACAGCTGAGGTCAAAGTGAAATAGAATGTTGTTCCTTCGCCTTCGTTACTCTCAAATGATAAACTACCACCCATTAACTCAACCAGTTTCTTAGAAATGGTCAAACCTAAACCTGAACCTCCAAATACTCTTCTGGAGGACCCATCAACCTGGCTAAAGGCACCAAACACCTTTGAATGGGAGTTTTGTGGAATACCAATACCCGTATCTTTAACACTGATGACAAACTCGAAGATACCATCAGTAGAGATTCGTTTGGCTGCTAAACTCATGATCACTGAACCGCTCTGTGTGAACTTGACAGAGTTTCCCAGTAAGTTGATGATAACTTGTCTGAATCTAGTGGCATCACCTTTGATTAAATCAATGCCTTTAGCCCTGTTGAAAAAAGCCAAGTCCAAATTCTTTTGTGAAGCCTGTTCAGCAACCAATTTCATGGCACTTTCAATACACTCATTAATAGAGAACACTTTCTCCTCTAACAACAAAGATCCATGCTCGATCTTAGAATAAGTTAAAATGGCATCAACAATATCCAAGGTAACCTGTGCTGATGACTGAATTGTTTCAACATATTCTCTTTGTAATGGATCCAATTCAGTGTCAATTAGGAACCCAGCACAAGCAAACAACGAATTGAAAGGAGTTCTGATCTCATGAGACATATTGGCAAGAAAGGTTGCCTTTTCTCTTGTAGCAGCTTCCGCTGCCTTCTTGGCAAGCATTGTGTTGTAATACAATCTCGATTTGTCAAGGGCAAAGGCAGCCTGTGTACATAGCATAGCAACCAAATTCAACTTCTTATCATCAAACATTTGCGAAGACTTGGAACTTTCATAGTATATGGCACCAGTGACCTCCAATTCATTTTTGATTGGCAAGCATAATAAGGATTTTGGAATAAACTTGTAGAAGTATGGATCTGATCTGATCAATGGCTTGAAACCTAAGTTGAATTCTCTAAAGTTATTAGCAATAGAACCAGTTTCAACAACCTCTTGGATCAATTGCTCTGGGATGGAGATGGAAGAATCTGGAGTTTCCAAGTATTTGAAATTGTTTGGACCACCAATAGCCTTGTACTCGACAATATTTTGTTCATTCAGTAAGGCGACAACGGCATATTCAGCACCCAAGATGTTCACAGTTGTCTTTATAAGCTTCTCCAGGATGGATTCAGTGTAGATACTCTCTGAAATAGATAGGATGGCTTTCAGTATGTTACTTAACTCCATACTGTCGTCTTCTGAGGATTCCAAAATGGTGTCCAGCTTGATATCATTACTTTGTTGTTTATCCAACACTGATGAGATTAGATATCTCAATGGTGACATAGACATCGACGTACTCTGATCGCTGATTCTTCTTGTCACTGGAGATCTCAGGGCTTCAGCATTAGCTTTTTCGAACAATTCTGGAAATCTGAGTTTGATTCTGTTGATCATTGCTGGATAACTTGCAGCTTTGAAATATTGAATGGCTTCTCTCAAATGATTAATGGCACGAGTCTTTGTTTTAGAGATCTTAGCTAACCAGTCCGCACATCGTTCATTGAAGAGAGCAACATCCAACATCAAGTTATAACCTTTAGCAGCATCAATGCACTCGGTATAGGCATCTAAGACTTCAATGTCTGAAGCACCTTCAAGCTTTAACATCTCAGCTTTCAAAGCCAAATACTTTGGTTCGAACAACTCCGGTGACAGTTCTGAGCAACGTCTCATAAACTCGACATTTTTAATCAATTCTTGTGTCTTCAATTCAAAAGACAGTTGTTGCTTATCAATTTTCTTGTAGCTCACTCTCATAACGTCCCAAACACTTTTCAACGTATGTGGTAATACTTCTCTGAGTTGCTCCAGTTCAACCTCAACCAATGGATCAGTTAATTGAGCTTCAATATTGACAAATTCTCTTATAGAAACAACGCAATAATAGAAACTCTTCAAGTAGATGGATTCCTTGTTCCAATCGACAGGCTCTTCTTCATTCTGAAGATCATACTTCGGGTCATAAGGTAATTGAAGAAATCCTCTCCACAATGAAGTAGAGACTTTGAACCAAAGTCTATTACTTCTAATCTCTAGATCAGCTTCAGTAACACAATCCATGATGTTGTTGTAGATCGAATTGCAGTTGTAACCACTGAATAACTGTAACAAAGGTTTGAAGCCAACTTTCATAGCGAAGGTAACATGGAAGCTTGAAACTAACTGAGATGAAGCAGAGTCTATCAGGTCATGGAACTTCAAGAGGTCTCTGATAGGCTCCAAGTAGACCCCAATTGTGATACAATAGAGGGTGAAAACCCTGTTGATGAAATCCAACGGAACACATTTCTTCTTCAGTAAACCGAGACCAAATTGAGCATATTCCTTTGCTCTAGCTGGTGACCTTTTCATTTGGTCGATAGCCAAGACAATGAAGCCCAAGGAAGAGAATCCAGAAAGACCATTCTCGAGTGCATGTTCAGCCAATGTGTACGCTAGTGATGATGTCATTTCCAGTTGGCCACTTAAGTTCAAGTTGAAAATCAGTTCACTCATAATTTCATGGAGTATAATTATCTTACTAGAAGCTGCTTTGGCGCCATTCAATTGATTTCTTAGAGCAGTCATTGACTTGGAGACTTTTAATTTCAAAATCTTTAGGTTTTGGGTGTACCATTCTGGCTCAGTGCTGAATTTAATACCATGCTCGTTGATGCAATATAAACCGATTTCTGAAGAATCAGGATTGTTGTGGCTAAGGGAAGACAAGGCTTTCATCTTGTATAACACAATCTTTGGATCATCTTGAAATGACTTGGAATGCTTTTCAATAAACTTAATCGTACCGTTAAAGTTCTTGATCATTAGCAGGCATCTGATTATCGCTATATGAAGGCCATAAAGTTTCTTCTTGTCATTACTGAACTTTTCCCTGATGACACGAGAGATGTTGAAGTACTCCAATGCTGGGAAGAAATCAAAGATCTTGAAACAGAAGTTCTGTGTAGCTTCAAAGACTTTTAAGTAAATTTCAGCTTCTTCTTTGCTCTCCAATACTGATACAGATTTGACAAAATGGAAAGCTAAGCTCATCGCTGTCTCGACATCCCTTCCGGCTTCTGGGGAACCGTAGTATAGCCTTAACCCGGCAGTTTTGTGTAATTGAGCCAGCTCATCACCAGCAAACAAAGTCTCAAGGAGGAAGTCATGGACAGTGTCATGGGAAAATGTGAACAAAGCCAGCTTCGACAAATCATCAATATCACTGTCGTTGACATTAAAAGGTAAAACCTCTTTGTTCAAATGGAAAGGAAATTTGTAAAAGATGTTCAATGGGGAGACCAATCTAGTGGTGATGGCTTTGGAAAGGAATTCAGCAATTCTGGTGATAGGCTTACCCGAAGCCAATGCGAGATCCTTCAAGCTAAACATCGTCTTATCATAGACAACAGCGGCAAACCTAAAGACTTCAATGTCTTCTTCATTGAATGAATCCAGTCTTTGTTCATACAATCTGCTAGCAGTATTTGGAAGTTCAGCAAAAGCTTCAAAATCAATGTTCCATTTGGCAACTGGTTTAGCATCAGTATCAAATTGGACAATTCCCTTGATTTGAGAATTGACGAATAACAGATGAGCAAGAAGCATGTTACCTTGAGTCTTCTCGTACATCGCCTTAGCCATTGTTTCGACTTCAATTGTACGGGCTTTGGTGTGTTCGAGAGTGAAGGAATGAGTAGAAGATAATCTTTCCAAAGGGATGAGGGAATCTCGGGTGTATTCGTAGCAGTCTTGATAACTGCTTGGGTTGATTTCCATCTCAATGAAAAGACCATTTAGCTTCTTCTTGAAATGTTCCAAATCGGTGCAGGATGAAGAATTGAATGAAGCGATCAAAATGATATTAGAACTAACCTCGAGTTTGGAAATCTCTAATCTAGTCTCATGCAACAACTCCAAGTCCGAGATTGAGAACCATTGGAAATCATCAAATAGTAAGGTCAAAGGGAACTTCTTACTCAGGGCAACAAACAACAACTTCACCGTCTGTCTGAATTTCAGCTCGGCTCTAACTAAATATTCATCCTGGGCTTGGTTTGACATATGCTTGATGTAGTTTGGACCCAGTAGTTCTCTCAAGTCAGGTAAATACGTGAATATTGCAGTCAAGTCAATAGAGCCCAGAGTCTCAAGAATTGAATCGCGAGCGATGTCGATTTCAGTATCAGAACTGGACATGATCTGATGTACAATGTCATTCAACATTGAGATAAAACAGTTGAAACCTGATGTCTTGGTGTTACATTTCCAGTTAGCAAAGTTGTGCTTGCTTGTAACTATCTTACTTTTAATCTCATTGACTAGTCTTGTCTTACCAACACCAGTTTCACCTTTCAATATGACCAGATGAACACCAGGTTTGGTTTCTTGATACAGACTATCAATATACTTCAATTCTTCAACACGCCCGTACAGGTTTTTCGATGGTGCGAACTTCAACGTCTCAAGCCCTTGATCTGATTTCCCATAAAGAGTCATCTCTAGGTCATACTTTAAGAGTTCACAACTTTGGTATCGATCAACGGCATTCTTGGAAAGCAGTTTCATAATGATATCACCCAATTCTGAAGAGACGCTCAGAGCTTTCGGATGGGTAGCAACACATTTGATGTGGTTGTTGATCAGCTCACGACCATCAGAGGCGATGAATGGTAGACTCCCCACAGTGATTTGATATAGAATGATACCAATACTGTACAAATCTGCTCTGTAATCGGTCAATTTGTTCACTTCCCCACTAACTTCTGGAGCCATGTATGGGAGCCAATTAATCAGATATCTCTTGTTCAAAGTTCGGTAACCACGAGTACAGTCTTCGGTCTGTGTTGAGAAGCAGAAATCCCAGCCGGTGATGTAGACTTCATCATTATCATTGAACAAAATTGTGGAAGAGGTTAGACCGTTATGTGTGAACCCATATTGATGGATTATGGCCAACACGTCTAGGACTTTGATTACCAGATTCAGCAAGCGCTCTTTATCACAAAAAAGAATCATTTCTTTCAGACATTTCATGTTCAAGATGTCTTCGTACACCATAGCATAACCACCATTATCAGGAAGTGGGATAAAATCAATAGGATATAAGATCCCTTCGATATTGGTGGGTAGCGTAGCTGGAAAATCTTGTATTCCACTCGGGTTCTTCCCAGACAGAGCATACCATTCGTTGAAGTATCTTGACATTGAGCCGGCGGAGATGTATGGATTGTATCTCACAAGAACAGACCTTCTTGTGGTCCTACTAAACCCTCTGTAGAAGTCATTGGATATGCTTGATAGTAATGTGTACCCAGGAACAGCTTCCTTCAAAGAGTCACTGAATTCTGTGTTTTGGTACTTAAAGATCTCATAGAGTTGCTTGGAGATGTTGGAGTCGCCCCGTATATTTGAGCTTAGCAAGTAGTCGTAGAAGCTCGACTCTGTTGGCGTTGATATTGAGGATGATGAGTCTGTAGAGAACTGTGTAACTGGAGTGGGTATGCTCTCCGTAAAATAAGCGTCCGCCTCATAACCTGGTGAGACCGCTGAGGCCGAGGAAACCTGTGTCATACCCATATCAGGCTTCAAACTATGGCTCCGATGAGACATATATGTTTGAAAATGAAGATTTTGATAATTATTTATGGGTAATATGAAGACGAATGAAGTGTTACTGTTTTTTTTTTCTTTGCTTTCCTTCGATTGATTAGAGGGAAATTTTAGACAGCAACAAAAGGGAAATCTGCATTAATCTGCAGCCACGGAGGCCAGCAACGCAAGATAGAGCTAGGTTGCCCTAGTAGCTCCAGACCCTCCAGCCGTTTGGTCTGCACATTTCTGTTGAAAAAGCGAGCAAGATTCACATCTCGCAGACCTGCTAAACTTTAAAAGGGTCTGGGCCTCAAGAAGCCCCAGTCTGAAAGATACACCATAAGTTGACTTTAGGTCTTGAGTTGAGGACCTGAGCGAGACATTTCGAATTGTTCAGTGAAATCCTCCTGGAATTGCAACAGGTATCGAATCACCTTTCAAGAAAACGAGTGATCCTTCAAGTTACTAGAAGCAAATTAGGTAAAATTGAGATGTGCAAACTCCCAATTTTTCGTTTGATTTGAGAGTGATGGTGCATCGATCCCATATCCAGACCTCATGATGCACGCTAGTGCCCAGTGCCTACTAATTCCTAGGGTTTACCACTCTTGTTTGACTCTCTTGCATAAGAATTGGACATGGAATATAGAAATTGAACAATCAACCAGTAGTGCTATAATTGATCTTAACATTACTTATAGTGTAAGAGGTCACGGCCTAAAAAGACACTATCCTGAACTTCTCACTTAAAAGCCGGACAGCCACTTTTCACAGTAAACCCTTGATGCAGTTTAGTCTCGAGTTGTTCACTTCGTTCACTTCCTTGGTGCGCACCTGATCAGTAATTAAAGTGATAAGGTCAAAAAATTAGGTACCATCTACGAAAATTTGGCCCTTCTGAGGACAGCTCCCTGACTTGGCTTTCTTTTCGGTTTTGTGATCAAGTGGTTTAGATTTATTTACTTGAACCAAATCAGAATTGTTGACGGCATCAAAGCTGCCAGAACACTTTTCCACAAACATTTTTTGTCTTCAAAACTACATCAAGTTTTTACACCTGATAGTGGAGTAATTGCATTTCGATTATATTACTCCTCATCTGAGTCTTCTTCAGCTTCTTCTAGCCAGTTAACAAACTTCTCGACAAATTCATTTTCCTTTGTTGTTTTACCCCACCATACTAAGATTGAATCTTCCTCCACAATTTCAATGTCATATAGTATACTCAGAATGTACAGCACAATCTGTTTAGCTGAATCTTTGCCAGTAGTCAACGATTCAATGATTTCTAATAGGTCAACTTCTTCCTCTTTGTCAAACACTTGTCTTTTGAACAAAGGACCCCATTGTCTGAAGATCTTTTCTGAGGCTTCTTTAGCATTCAAAGTACCAGTATGAATGAAGTGGTAAATTCTGTTGATCAATGCAGTTAGGGTGGCTAATCTGACTTCGTGATAGGTGACATTCAAACTCATTCTTAGGGTATTCAGCTCTAGTAAGGCAGTATCCAAATCGTGGTTTTGTTCAAGAGCTCTCTCCACAGTGGCAATGGCTTCCTTTTCAAAATCTTCTTCTTCATAATCTGTGACCACTGACGTGGTGGAATAACTTCTCTTCTTCTTTTGCTTAATAGATACGATCGAGTCATCACTTAAGTTCAGTTCAGCCATGTTGTAGATCAGAGATGATTCACTCTCATAATTGTAACCACCAGAGGTTTCTTCATCATCACTGTTGATTTGAGTAGAGGAGATCTTGGTAGTGATAGTTTCATTTGCAGGGATCTTGACATCAAACCCTAAGACAGCTTTCAAAATTTTAGATTTCTCACCAATTTCTGAGTTATCAGCAACAATGGAATTTTCTAACACAGCACCGTCATTGATAACTGAGCCATTCCAAACATAACTGTTTTTGATGACGATGTTCTTACCAATCTTACAATTGGACCCAATGACGGATTTTTCAATCAAGGTACCATCACCAATGACAGTGTTTGAGCCAATAGCAGTACATGAACCGATCTTACAACTTTGAGCCAGCACCACATTTTTTTCCTTGTAAACATGGGAGCCTTCGTGCGTATAGGATTGGTTCAGGAAGTTGGCATCTGGAACAATTGGGTAAGCCCACCCAGCAAGAATGTCTTGTGAGATGGCTTCATAAGTTTGCCAGCTTTCGACTCTGGCAGCATAGTATTCATCGGTGATGTAAGCATAAATGGTCTTCTTTAAAATATCAGAGCTCAGGATCCCCTTGACGAAATCCTTTCTTAGGTATTGGTAATCAAAGTTCTCTTGGAAAATAGCTGGAACATGCGGTGAGCAGATATCAACATGACAATCGATCAAATCATTTCTCACAACAAAATCGTCAACATCTTCTAATAGTTCTGGATCTATAGCAATGGTCTTTTCATTAGGTGGTATGTCTTGGTAGTACAAGCATTTGTTATTCTTGTCCAGTATGAACGAAGCGAAATGTGATCTTGTTCTGTGAAGGGCATTAGCCTTGGTCAACACCATTGTGGCAATGTGATCCCTATCTTTGGCTCTCTTCGCTTTGTGTGCTTCCATGACTTTGTCAAATTCAATGTTGGTGACAACATCACCGGAAACCAACAAGAAATCACCAGTGATAAGACCTCTGTTATCAATGTCTCTCATTGCATCACCTACAGATCTAGATTCTAGAGTCATGATAGTTTGGACTTTGAAAGGTGACCATGGCTTATTCCACTTAGACTCTTCAATGTATGCTTGTATTTGCTCAGCATGGGAGCAACAGATTAAATAGACTTCATCGACGCCAGCTTTGGCAAGAAATTCTAAAGTATACTCGATCAATGGGACATTGGCCAGTGGCAGTAAGCATCGTGGTTTCACGGAGGTTAATGGCATAAAACGAGTTTCAAAGGAGTCTGTCAGCACAATGGCTTGCAATCTCTCGTCTTTGACAACTTCTTTTGACTTTGCCATTATTGTTAGTCTGTACAAAGGAAATGTTTGATACCGAGCCAAAAAGTCAATGTCATCTTGGTAATTTTTTCGAATTTTTCCTTTTTTTTAGGTAAAGAAAGTTTCACGAATTCTAGGGTAATCCTAAACTTCAATGATCAATCACTAAAACAAATCAACATTGTGGCTCAAAATGAGTGTTATCTACTTGTTTCTGCTGCCATATTGATTGATTGATCTGTTTGATCTCTCTTTGTATCTCCGCTAGGTCCCTGTGTCTTTTGGATGGTAGTAACCTGCAATTCCACATCTCAGCAACCCGAAATGGATTTTGACCATATATCTGCCTCAAAGAACCCCAGAACACCATCATCAGAACGCCAAAGAGAAGGATGTTAACAGTACTTCAACGACATCGGTTTGCTTTGACAACTATCGCCAGAATTCTCTGCAAAATTAACAAAAAAAATGACAAAAAAATGGTGTTCCAGGTGGGGTTCGAACCCACGACGGTCGCGTTACTCACACGGTGCGTTAGGTATTCCGGTAATGCCGTTATAAGCACGAAGCTCTAAACCACTGAGCTACTGGAACAGTTGCAGGGAAAAAAGGTTTGTGTCTAGCTATGCCCTGCTGCTCTGGTAAGGCCCACAAATCTTATTTGTTCACCTTATTGGGCAGTTCAGGGAGGATAAACCGAGAGTTTTAGCATCTCATTATCTTCAATGCGTTTTGGTCATGGTTGTGAGACTATTTACTCATTACACGGTGTATATAATATTTGGACCGGTCAATCTCTAAGCTCCAAAGTTCCGAGTCCCATCAGTAGTGTGTCAACTACCGTTAATTGCTATTTTGAGATATCTATATGACTAGTCTCAGAGAAACTGTTTGCCAGCCAATTGTTGAATTTCTGTCACTGATATTTTTGTTGGCTTCGAATTCTCTAGACAGCTTATTGTTAGATCTGACCTTTTGTCCAATTTCCTGCCATGAATGTTAAATTTGTGTTATATGCTCTGGTTCTCCACAAAAAATGAAGGAAGCTGAGTTTTTGGGTAATCATATACACAAATGTTACTCTCAGCACTTTCATACCCTTTTCAGGCGCTTGCTATCGCTATTTGATACACTAAGTTTACCTCCCGAGTCCCCATGAGATCTTGATCTTATCAACATCCAAACACCACATTTTCGTTATTTTGGTAATTTGACATTAATTATTCACTATCTCCAGATTTAAACTCGTTAAACAACAATAACTGCAATTGCCATGGGTGTGGCTGCTACACCTTATGAATCGAACACTTTCGGAAACTCTCTGTCGCTCCGAGTTGATGGTGGTGTTGGTGCTGTGTCAATTAATCCGTCTGGAAGAGATGTTGTTCTAGCTGGGTGAGTAGTCAACTGAATTAGACTTTACAAATTGTTACTAACAACATGATAGACATCGTGGGTTATTCGTTGTTGATCTTGATGATCCATTCTCTCCTCCTAGATGGCTGCAGCACCTAACGTCTTGGGAAGTTGCTGATGTTCAATGGTCGCCTCACGCTTCCAAACCGGGTTGGGTCATATCCACATCAAATCAGAAAGCTATGCTATGGAACTTGGCAAGAACAGGTACGGATGCAATCGAACATATACTCCATGGTCACTCCAGAGCTATCACAGATATTAATTTCCACCCAGATCATCCTGAGTTGCTAGCTACTTGTTCTGTTGACACTTCTGTTTTAGCATGGGATATGAGAACTCCAAGAAGACCAACTTACAAAGTTCTGGACTATAGAGCCGGGGCCTCTCAAGTTAAATGGAATTTTAAGAATCCAAACCTGATTGCTGCTTCGCATGACAATTATGTCTATGTTTGGGATCTACGGAATGACAGTAAACCCGTAAATCGAATTGAAGCCCATGATAGAAAGATCAATGGTATTGATTTCAGTCGAACCACGGAACATGAGATTGTGACTTCATCCAATGACTGTACTGTCAAGTTCTGGGACCTTTCTGAAGATGTGACAAATCCAAGAGCTACAATCAAAACAGACTTCCCAGTATGGAGAGCAAGACACCTCCCGTTTGGTCATGGTTGTGCCATAATGCCCTTGACTGGTGGTCAAAATGCCATTTATCTTGCGAATACTCAAAATTTAGAAGGTGATACCAAGCTGCAGCCTTCATACATCTTCAAAGGTCATTCCGATAGAGTTACTGATTTCCTTTGGAGATCACGTAACACTCATTCAGGTGTCGACAACAGAGAGTTCCAGCTGGTGACATGGTCTAAAGACTGTGACCTGAGACTATGGAGTTTGAATGATGAGATTTATGATAAAGTGAAATTTGATCGAGGTCATCCTGCTGAATTTCCTGAGTATACATATGAAACCTACAGAGAAGAACCAGGTACGAAATCACAAAACCAGATTTCTTTAAAGAAAACTAAGGATTCCTTCGTCTCTAGTAAAGGCGAAACCTCTAATACGGCTGATCACTTGAACTGGATTTCTGGTGTCAGAATTGGTAGGTCCGCTTTTGCAGCTCCAATGAATGAGAACCCTAATAACATCATGGATAATGCGCCTGGGAACCTGGGTGAAGAAGTCAGTGTCATTGGTCACAAGTTCCCTAAAGTTAGATTTGAAAAGATTTCCGTGTCCACTGGTATGCTGATCCTATCATTGAATGGTCCCTGGGCCAAAGATCCAGATGAATTGTTATTTTTAAGAGTGGAGATCAAAGTTCCAAATGGTTATCCAGATAGCTCACCAACTTTCAGAATAGAAGAAAACAGAGATTTGGATG
>JAKUAB010000022.1:0-41546 GCA_030579075.1 Taiozyma dajiaensis
GCTGTAAGATGGTTTAATTTTCTTAGTTCTACCATTAATCAAAGTTGGAATATTCATACAAGCTATCATTAAAAGTAGTCAAATAGAAAAATTCAAACAACTATAATTCACAAAATTCTGCTAATTACATATAGTACAAAAACTGTTTAAAAGACATTGAGTTCCCTAGCCACTTTTTCTAGGACCTTCAAGTATCTGATATCATCTAGACAGACCTTGCCAGATAGAGTATCGATGTGTTCTTTGTCCAAATCAATGGAAATGAAGTCAAGTAGCTTATCATCGATTGAAAATCCGGAAGGGAGTTTGGCGCCGGTGACCCTTAATTCAGTGAGACGGTGCCACATAACTTCAAAAGGTGAAGGAGAATGTGGATTGATGAAGACTCGCGTCACATTATTTGAGGTTTGTAAAGCGTTCTCGTTTGAAGGACCATTTATCACAAAAGATTTGGTGATATCATTCGATCCGGTGTTGTTCGAATTAGGGGTTGCCGCCACGACTCCTTTACCCTTTATACCAGCTTTTACGCCTGATCCTGGACTCGTTTTTCTCTTCTTTGATACTGGTTGTTCCGAGCTGAGCTGTGGAGTTGAAGGGGCCTTGATTGATGGCGTAGGTTTTGTGCTCTTTGACATTGTTTTCGTGATGCCGTTGTATACCCTGAAAGAAGCATCAACAGTTGGCTTCGAGCTTGGAAGATCTATCTTAAAGAGGGCCTTGGTACCATATGGTTTGCCTGACGCAGTCTTTTCCTCGCTTCCACTTCGTTCGAAGCTTGGGGATACTTTTGAGTCATTAGAGGAGGTGCTTGAAGTCAAAGATTTAGCGCTTAATAAAGATTGTAGGGGAGTAGAGGCGGTATCATGTGGAGAAGGAGTTGTTGACGCAGTGGCGAGAGCAGAATGAACAATGGATACTGAAGTATATGTAGTGTTCGTTGGGGTTGATTCCAATGGCTTAGGAGTTGATGCCGGTGATTTAGATTGGAGCTCTTCGATGATAGAGATCTCATCTATTTTCTTTGGAGCCTGATGTTCAAAAGGCTTGAGTGGCATCGTATTGGTGGACGGTGAGGATTGTGATTGTGATTCAAAATGTTGTGCTATTAGTAGTTCCTCATCTTCTTTTTTCCTCTGTGGTGAAGAGTTAGTAGTTTCTGGTTCGGTTTCGTTGACGATTTCCTCTTCATCTTCACTGTCATCTTGTAGATCAACATCAATTTCAACATCAACAGTACCCTCTAAGAAACCACCAAAAAAATTGTGAAAAATCTTCATAGCTTGGTTGCAAGAACCCTCTCTGATTCTCTTGAACGCTGAGCAGTACGCCTTGGAGATTTTCTTCTTTTTCAATATCTCCCATTCTTCATCACTTAGCTCTAATGAGAACGTTTCGGGATTGAATCTCTCAGGGGCAACTTTCCGTAG
Organism: Taiozyma dajiaensis; assembly: GCA_030579075.1. NCBI lineage: Eukaryota > Fungi > Ascomycota > Saccharomycetes > Phaffomycetales > Wickerhamomycetaceae > Taiozyma > Taiozyma dajiaensis. The sequence continues at coordinate 1,431 of JAKUAB010000022.1, forward strand.
TAAATGCCTCACCAGAAACGTGTGAGTGGCCCTTATGGCATCTCTCTCCTTGCGTAGGTCTTCAACAGTTGGGTGTATTCTGAATGTTTTGGCATGTCTAACCACCAATCCTTCGATAATTTCTTTGTAATCCCCATCTTTGACGACCAAATTGTCGCCCAAGTCGCGAATAAACTCTCTAGCGAATAGAAGACGCTTGTGAGGCGTCCATGGGTATGGTTTCTTGACCGGATGGCCCATTTTAAAGCAGAGAAATGGGTTTAAGCTGGCGTGTTTGGTGACAAGAAATGAATGGCTAAAAAACCGAATCATATATAGGTAGCATCAAACGAATTCGCGGCATCAATGTTCTTCAATACCGCTAAACAATTGGAACTCAAGAGACTTTTGTAGCTCAACTTGTCATTTTGTGTATTTTTGAGCTCGGCTATTGCTCTCCAGTTACTTTGAAATCGCATACTCAGACCTTATTGGCAGTCTATTGTTACCCATGCAGCCCCAGCCCCAATTGCTAAAAATGATATGTTTCATTGTTAGCGACTAACAATTGCTTGATCTCATCAGTGGCTTCAAGGAAAGTTGACTTTGTTCTTTAGCCAGCGTTTTATTACTTCTAAAGTTTTTGAAATAGATGAGTCTGTAACGTTATGTTGAAGGCACCTTTTGATAAAACTGCTTAACAGGGTTTAAGGTTGTAATTCAAAGTGATGATGATGAGCCATGTAATTCAATAAGGCTATTGTATGCTTCAATACCTTGTAAGATATCAGCGCTGGTGATCTTATTATTCTTGTAGCCGTATATGAAACTGTAATTGCTTTATCTCTCTGACAGATCAATAAGATTGATGGGCGTTCCTATTGATAATACTTGTAAAACCATTCTGAGAAGGAGCTCGATTCAAGAATATAAAAAGAGGCATTGTTTTCTATCAGTGAGGTTTCAGAGAATGTTTTTGTTCTCTTTGAGCCTAACGGATCTCTGGGTATAATATCATAATATCACTCAATAGAATAACTTGATATGACACATATCCTTATTTACAATAACAAACGGCGATCCATTAACAAGGTAAACTGTAATGTTTAAGATCTGATGTATATTATATTGACCAGCAAAGAGTTTGTGCAACATCCCGAGTGTTTTAGTATATAGCTCCTTCAGCACCGCCACTCAAGGGTTCCCATCTGTACATACATTGGCCCCCCGAGGAGCCTCAACAAAAAGAAAATATAATGTTCATTGATCTGATTAAATATAAAACTAACTAAGGATTGGTATCTTTTATATTTCTTGATCAAATCGTTGTTGAATCGAAACAGAAAAGTTTTGATAATGTTGGAGACCTATTCAACGAAGTGAAGAAAAGAAAATAGATATTCAAATGAGTTTATGCGTTCAATGAAGATTGTTGAGCTTTAGTTTAATGAGAGGGAAAGTTCTATTGTCTGTCCTCTCGGCCGAGAAATTACCAGCGCTTCAAACCACAAACGCAAAGAAAGGGACCTTTTTAAGAAACATTGTCTCCTCACCAGAAAGCATAGAGGAACAAAATGGCCAAGAGGGAAGGGGAAAAGCAGCCGGTCCAATGGACACCGTACCACCATGAGCTACTCGCCACTGAGATATCAAAGTTCATCATCGATACCGAAACTGAATTTCCTTTCGAAACCATACGGACAAATCTAATCGCTTCCCATGTTGAACAATTCAATGAAGACATCACTGAGGAGGAGCTAAAGAAGAATAAAGTCCTTCTCATGACTTGTTACAAACAAATTCAGGAGGTGATTTTACCATTGTACCCTAGTGCGGTAGATGAGGAGCTTAGAGTGAATTTAACACCATCACAGTGGATGACTTTAAAGGAAAAGAACCAGAAGACAGGCAATATAATTTTATTCTTAAAGGCTGGTGGGATCAATTCGGCATTGAAGATAATTGACAATGCTTTGAAACGGAGAAATCATGATAAAACGATAGAGATTAACAAAGAGCTTGTGCTGTTTACAGAGGAAGGCGAAGAGGATTCGGAGCAACAATCTGACACTGTTTTAGATCTGAATGATGAGATTGCGGGTTTCTTTAGTGCAGAAAATGTGCAAAGTGTAACGACTGAATATCCGCAAGTGATCGTTGGTAAGGAAGAATCTGTGGAGGAGACTGCTAATATAGGGGAGGTGAAGAATGAGGAAGAAGAAGAAGAAGCTCAACTAAAAGCGGAGCCCAATGTTGGTCACTTAAATGCTCGAGGAGAAGATATGGAGCGAGAGTTGGTTGACCCTGAGAGGCAAAAGAGCCCTGAAATGGACGATTCAAATCCTGATACCAAGCAACAAATTTCAAAGAACACCACAACAGGAGAGATTGTCTTCGACGCCACGGAGATAGACAGTTCAGATGACTCAGAGATCGAACAGCTGAATACCAAAGAGTCCACTATTAAAGAATTTTCCACTTATAACAGCAGAAAGAGGATTGCCCCTGTCTCTGTCAAGAGAAAGAGAAAGAGAAAAAGAGCCCTCTGGACAAAGAAGAAACCCAAAAAGCAACTCAGAAGGCCTCTTAGAATGAATGAAGATGGAGTTATTGAAGTTAGCAGCGATGATGATGATAATGATGATAGTGAGATTGAACAACTACATGATTTTGAGTTTTACAGATGAAACTCCAATATAAGCTGTACCCTTTTGAAATGATGTAGTTTCCGGAATTAGGAATGTATATCTCCGACACATTTATGACACAAAACTGATTTACAATAGGCTCCCCATTATAACCCATGCCACACTTGAGCTGCATCCCCAATCGTCCATATGATACAAGATCTTGATGTACTATGGAAGCCCTGGATACCCTTATTGAAGGGCTCACCTTTTCTAAGTAAGTTAAGTTGGGAAGTCTTTGATTTCTGATCAAAAATACTGTTCCGCGATCTGAATGTTAGTTGTCACATTGATTACATTGCGACACTAGTTGTGATGCACTTCTCAATGACGGCCATCGCTTGCACAAGAATAGTAACTGTTGTGATGATCACAAAACATTCTTTGTTTATCTGCAGGCTTTAACTCTTGTTCTTAAGATTAAAGAATAGTTGATAGCTGTTCGGAAAGCATATAGACTGCTCGATCTCACCTACCACGACTACTAATCTCTTTCACTAGCCCCTTCAAGACCAAAAGCAATCTTCTATCATCCAGTACCAGTCTAGTGAACAAAACAGCGATATCAGCATCCGTAGCATCGGCTGCTATAAGATCCAACACATCCTCAGTGATAACAAATTGCGATTTTGAAATTTTCTTTGAGGTTTGAGAAGCTCTTATCTTTAAAAGACGACGCCATGTTTGTGTAAATGAATGTTGGAAGTAAAGAGAAGCTTGTTTTTTTTCTGGAATTTGTACTTCATTTTCAGGTTCCACATTCCTTTTGTTTGGAGATGAGATATTTGCTGCGGGTTCTAGAGCTCTCTTCCTTTTTAATCTTGTAATACGATGGGGTGAAAGAGGAGTGGAAGTGTGGTCAAGCTCTTTGCAGTTCTTGTTTCCAAGGGACTTCTTCAATTGTTTAGGTGAAGTTTTGGTCTGTAGCTCAGGCTCATCATCAGAAGAGTCATCAACCTCAATAATTGGAGGTGAGAGGGTGATCTGAGCAGCTTGTGGTTCATTTGATGAGTGGTGTTTGTCCTCAAGGCTTGTCCAATCATTCAATGATTCTTGTTTGTTTCCTCGGATAGTTAACTCCTCTTGATTAATGGCCATGATTGAATGACTATCTTCTCGAGATTCCAGCACGTTGATGGCAGGTTCAGTCAAGTCGGTACTATCGACCAATTTTTCTTTCCATGGTGATTGTATCTGTTCCTGTTGCCCAAGCTTTTTATCTGAGGTCTCATTCCACACGCTATCATTTAACGCTTGAAAGTTACCGGAATCTAAATTTTCGCTTGTATTTGATACAGAGATTTGTGCTTCTGAGATTTGTGGGGCCTTGTCTGAAGTTGCTGTCGTTTCAGAACTTGGAGAAATGAAAGTTCGAGAGGGGGGCTTTACAGACAGGGCTAGACTGTTTTGAGAGTAATCAAGGAGTTTTGTCTTCTTCGAAGAAGGTATTCCATAGAAATCTTTCAAAATTTTCAAAGTACCCCAACATGAATTATCCTTGAACACTAACAATACCATGTTTTAAGGCTTCCAAAGATCTCCAATCTTTATCAGTCAGCTTTGCAACATAAGCCTCCTCATCCCAGTTCTGAGGAAACTTCTCAATAATCTGAGTGTGTAAGAAGGCATGCATATCAGATAAAAACTGCCTCTCAGATTTCAACTTCTGAGGCGTAATGTCAGCAAAACCTGGTTGGTGACTTAACTGTGAACTGATGTCTTCATAGATCTTATAGGGAATTCTATTGATGCTTTCTGGGGGAGTCGTGTCAACCAACGCCTGTGCGTATTTAACCCTCTTTGAGCCTTCCCAATTGAATGGCTTAGCTTTTGATACCATCTCCTGCTCGTTTTATTTGGGAGATATATTTTTTGTCCATTGTTTTTTGTCGTGATGTCTATTTCTATGCGTAATTTAAGTTTTCTCGACAACTTTGTGTTGTCATAGTTATCATAATGTATAATCGCCTACTGATGTTCAAACTTGACTTTTTCTCAACTCAAACGATCACTAAGAGCCAACACCAAAGATGGCCATGATGGAAGTAACCACACTATATCTGACATCCTAGACTACATTCTGACGTAATTTCATTTCAGGCAGAATTTTGTGGCAACCTATTGATTGATGAGTGCTCGTAATCTTTAAGAACTTTCAGTGTACTAGACCAAACTTCTGGATACTGGGATCGGTGTGAAGGATTCAGTTGATAAAGTTTGTTCTTTTGCGATAGTTTATGTTTCTCTTCTTTGAAATCGAAGACGGTCGAGTCTTTTGTGCTTTAGAAGTCTTTCTTTTATTCGTTGAGCTGAAAGATACAAGTAGTCTACTAGACTTACTTCTGGAAGAATTTTTCGCATTACCACCAGTAACAAAGAATTAAATAAGACTTTTAACAGGCTGTTGCTGTCCACGACGTTCAATTCTTACTGATTTGGTTGATTGGGGTGGTGATAATTCTGTCTCTTGTATCGGGAAATTGTTCGTTCCTGAGGTTTTAGTCACAGATGAACGTGGTACAAACTTATGGAAGCTTCGATATTCTTTACTGAGAATGGCCAAATCATTGAGTCACAGGTTTGTCCTACGTACACCCAGGCAAAATGTGTTACAAATAATTAGTTTATTTTCATCATTGATGTCTTTCCAGAGGGTAGCAGCTCTCAACTGCTGTCATAGAACCTTCAGATGAAAGTGGTAGTTCAATTCTTTCTTGTGACCGCAAGCAGTCGAAGCATTTTATATGTTGGTTGTTTTATGGATTGGGTTCTTTGGCCCATTAATGGACAATATTTTTGCTGTGGAAATTAACTAGATCTGGTTGAAGAAAAACACGAGCTATAATAGCATCAAAAAAGAATATTGCCACTAAATGACTCATTGAATTAGGCAAGGAACTAAAATATGATTGGTTTGAGCGAACAGCTTAGAATCAGAGGCTCATTTTATTATCAATATTAAGATGCTTATTATCAGGAGTCCCCTAAACTCTCCGCTGTCACATTATGCAACTTCTCCGAATTACAGAAATATTTGCCTGAATTAGAGTCCGCGTTTGTGTCTCTTCAAATAGCTACGGCGCACAAACCGATGTACCTTCTTCCAATATTGTTTGATATTTTCCTTTCATTCTCCGACCTTACCAGAGGCAGAAACAAGCTCTTATAACAGCTTAAAGAAGTACATGGGCAAACAGTATGAATAATTGACAGGGGTACAGAGAGTAGCCCATTGATCAAAAAAGTGTTATTGGGTTATATATGATAATTTCTTAGTGGAAATGTCGCATTAAAGTCGGGGAAATATTACAAAGAACCCATGGAAGAGATAAAATTCTGAGGAATATTGATGGCTATATACTTTACTAGTAACTAGTGGATAGGTGAAATAATTAAAACAAACACTGGAATTGCACGCATTAGAATGCTAAGACCCCTAACCTTCTTTTTATAGCCATCATCAAGGCAAAACATTCTTTATAGACCCCTGCCATATAGAATAGTCATTGTTCTATGGCTAATGGCCGACTTTGCTTTGTGGCCAATTTAATCGGATCTTCTCGGCGGCAACTTTTTTGTGGTTCGCGAACACAATTTTTTAAGACAGCGTGGAAAAGGGACAAAAAGGATTTCAAAGCCGCCAATGTACCATATCCAGGTACTAAATCACTAAAAATCGCCATCAATGAACCAGAAGGGACACCTGATTACCCCCGAGAAAGCTCTGATATATGCGCAGGCTGTAAACGACCAGCTGGGTTCCAGAGAATTTCCTAACTCCCCACAGGGAAACTTCGATTTTCCAACAGTCCTAAAGAGTGACCACATGAAGCTCTTTGGGTTCATAGATCAAAACTTCAAGGAGTTCAGTAACGGTCTCAGAGCACTTCACGGTCTTTTGGAAAGAGCCATCAAGAAATACCCTGGGACGTTCAATAGGGAGACTTTCAAGTTCCAATTACCACCTACCGCTACCCTTGAAGACTCAGACCCAGAGGAGTTTGAAATGTTGAAAAGCGGCAAATACGCTAAAGCTTTGAAGATTTTGTCTGACTTCCATGGGGGTCTTCCTGAAGAAAAATTATCACCTGTTAAAGAGAAAACTTTTACAACAAGGGCAGTAGCTGGTTTCTTGCCACAATGGGTGGTACAGAATGAAACGATGGACCATGTTGGGGTTTCACATAGTGAGATCTTGAAGCCCGAACAGAATACTGAACAGCCAAAAACCATCAACACAGCCACAGCTCAGAACCCACAAAAGCCAAAGCCATCAGAGTTGTCCAGCACTACCTTAGCTATTCCATCACAGTTACCATCTAGAAAGTTACAACTTCCCACGTCTATGTGTTCTGATGGCTCAACAAGCACACCATCCATCATTGCCCACCAACCAACTCCAAAGAAGACTGGAAAGACACCTGCTGCCAGTTTAGATCACAAGGAATTGCCCTCTAGATCAGCAAGGAAGCCTGCCGTGAGAGAAGTCTCGGATCCTGATCTTGGATCTGACTCTGAATCTGACGCGCAGAATGAACCGAAACAGCCTCAAAGGAAGAAAAGAAAGACCCAAAGGGCCAAAGAAGCTGAGGAGACCAAAATTGTTCACACAGATGAGCTAGGAGGTGAAGAAGAAGAGCCTGTGCATTCCATCACAACCCGCCCACGCAACAAGCCCAAATCAAGCACCACCAAATTCACACGTGATCCAAACATCTGGACACCAGAGTTACGCATTCTATTGGCCCTTGAGATCCTGGATGGTCCACCTCACAAGAAGCAAGAGAAAGGTTATAACAACCTTATCTTATCTGGTTTACAAACCAAGTACCCCGATTTGTTTGCCGAACACACTCCTCGTCGTATCAAAGATTTGAAGTCCAAGTTTCATCAGGCACATGTCTTCTTGCAGACCATTTTGAAAGACCACGGTCATTGTTTCAACCCAGAGACCTTTGAGGTCAACGATGACGGAAACCTGAAAGCTGAGTTCGGTAAAGATAGAAAATGGAGCTGTCTTGAGAGATTTCAGGACCCTTTGAAGATCTTGAATGGCTATCTTGGTGGTCTTGGTGACGACTTGATCAAGAAATACGGCTGGGAAAAGTACTTCAATGCTGATGGGACCGTTGTTGGTGAATTGTCTTATCCTGATATTGCTGAGAAGGCCAGGGCTAATAGACCTGTAAGTACTACCCCAAAGGAAATTCTTTCACAGAGGCCTGATCCCACGAAGCCAGCAGGGAAATCAACTGTTCCCAAATCTGCAACTAAGACTCAAACCAGTAAAGCACATGGTAAACCAGACGTGCTTGCTGGGAAGAAGCAAGCCGGATCAAAATCGTCAAAAGATCCTTTGAAGATTACTTTGAAAAGACCAAAGAAGACTGGGGTGCAACAACCAACGCCACAACCCGAGTCTCCAACCTCTTCAGCATCAGTATCTTCCTCTGAGGCAGGTAGCTTCAAGAGACAGGGGAGAAATAAATACATCAATAGCAGTGATAACATCATTCGAAAGTCTAAGCGTGGCAATTCAAGGATGTTCAAAGGTGCCATGTCCAAGAAGAACAGAATAATTGATTTCATCGTAAATACACCATTCAATGACTATGAACCTGAATTTGGACTACCTAACCTAGAATCTGACTCAGAGGATGAATTTATAAGACCAACAAGCACCAGGACAAGGACATTGAAAGTGCCTGGCAAGCTGAAGAACAAACAGCGTGACTTGAAAAAGATCAGATTGAACGAATGTGTTATAGCGACTGGGACGTCAATACCACAACAGGAAACCTTGATCCAACAAAGACCGTTGATGAAAATTCCAACTAATGCAGTGGAATACATCTTTAACAACAAACCTGTGCCTGGATTCGAACAAGTCTGGTCAAGAATCAATAGTATTCCCCATCACACACTTCAGGAATACAAGGTGGACTCTAAGATTTTGGATGTGGTTTCATTGGACTTAACTGAAGCACAAACGGATTTGTTGGCTACAAAAGTGTGCTTGGATGACAGAAGATTTTTGATCAACTTGACCAAGGTGGTTCACCAGGTCTCTCAAGATGCTTAGATGGATGTGTTTATATATAAACATTTATAATTATGACTCTTAATGAAACTGCAGCGTAGACTTGCGATTCCTGTCTTCCACTATGTGTTTTATCGATTCACCTTTTTTTTGGCGCTATTGGTGTTGATCCTAAAGAGCTAAATGTATGTGTTGGTGGTTTCGTGACTAACTGTGGTACTCAAATCTCCCAGACATCGAAATGATCAATATTGCAGACTGATCAAACACCAATGAAGAACTCCCCACAGGTGAGCAAATTGGTAACCAGAGAATTGGAAGTTCTGTACTATCACAATTCTAACTTTATGGAATCAAGAGTCCCACTACAGCTCAAGGCATTACAACACAGTTATGTAACGGCCTTTTACAATCACACAGGTAATAGACTTTAATAGTACCTTAGAAAGTCCAGAATGACTAGTTCTCTCACCAAGAAGATATTGGTTTTTGAGTGATTTACCTTAGTCCTATTGCATTGAAAGTTGAAGATCCCGGTTGTTGGCGCCTATCTGATGAGTAGGCATAGTACGAAAGGAAACTAAGACAAGCACAAAGAGAATGGTACGTCTAAATACCACATTTTCTCTTCATTTCCAGCATTTATAGAGAGTTAGTGATATGAGTTCTTTAAATACATAATTTTCATTATTCAAGCCACTATTTATTAGCCCAACGCTGGATCATCATTAAGAATCTTCTGTCATCCAAACACGATTTACTCAACAGATCTTTCAATTCGTCCACCTTGGCTTCCAAAGAAATTTTATCTAAAAGTTCATCTGTGATTTGAAATTTATCCACAGTGGCCATTCTAGTTTGCAATTCTATCAGTTTGGTCCATAACTGGGAGAAAACATCAACTTCTATCTTGATTTGGATGTTATAACTGGATTGTGAAAATGGTCGTGTTAGGGGTCTATAAGGAGACCCAAAGTTCGCTTCGGTAAAGGTTGAATTTGACCTATGTTTTGGAAGAGGTGGTTGAGAAGGGCCAGGTTTCCGTAGTTTATGTAGTGACGGCGGTTCTGACCGTTTTGATACTGGTCGTTGAGAATAAGGGAGGGGATACTGACGTGGATTCGAAGTTTTGTATGAAGGAAAATATCCGGGTGAGGATTGTGAATATTGTTGATGTGGACAGCAAGGGACTTTTGAGCTTGTGGGTATAAGGTGATGGTTACGTTGTAACTGCAAGTTGTGTTGTGGTGTTGGTTGTGGATGATTTGGCGGTTGAAATTGTTGCACTGGTGATGGGTTAGGTGGATTGAGCTTTAGTATCACTTTCCTAACCTTTTTTGGAGACTCTGATGGTAGTTTCAATGGTGCTTCTTCTTTATCTTGTACCAAAGTTAAACTTTGATCGGATTGCGAAGTTGATTTAGATTCTGATTCTGATTCTGATTCTGATTCTGGTTCCAAATTGACAACAGAGACATCACTTGAGATTGATCGTGGTTCTGGACTTGATCCATCTTCATATTCATCATGACTCTCCTCCCTGTTAAAGTCAATTTCAGTTTCACTTTCAATATCTGACACACACACATTTGGGGCATTAAACAGTGGTTGTTTCAAATGTGAGCATTCTTTGGTTTGTTCGTTTTCTTCCTCAAATGCGGACTCCTCACTCTCGTCGTCAGCGACAATTAGATCAGGCACACTAGGGACCTCTTCCTCTTCCTCTTCCTCTTCATTGAATGCACTTTCCTCAGATTCACTATCACTGATTTGATTATCGTTCTTACTTAATCTCTTCCCAGGCCCATACCTCATTCTCTTGATTTCTCCTTCGTCTTCATTTTCCTCTGAGCTCTCATTCTGGAATAAAAACTTTCTCTTACAGTTTTGTTGACTGTTTATCATTGTCCCGTTCTCATCATCACTATCACTAACTTCGATAACCTCTGGCTCAGCATCTGTATTTACTGGAGGAACATGAACATACCGGCCATCCATCATGACATTCTTTAACAGCTTTAGTGCCTTGGAGCAAGAATTGCTTTTAATCCTGTTTATTGCAGTCTTGTCTGTTTTCCTCTCTGAATTCACAAACAATCGGTTCCATTGTCTATCATTCAATGTCACTGTATACGTCTTTGGGTCAAAGCTATTAGGGTATTTTGGAATGATCACATCGTATAAATAATCATGAGTTCGTCTCAGAGCCACCCTTTCGGCGTGGAGCCTTTGAGTGGGGGTCCCCTTCCGGAACAGCTGTGGATGTCGTTTGTGAAGTCCTTCCAAGATTTTCTTCATTGTACCATAAGGCAGTCTGTAATACGTATGTTCATGCCGCAGAATCTCCTTTGCAAAGAGCTCTCGCATTTTGGGAGTCCAGTCCATCGGAACGCTGTTAGCCTTGCAAATGCAGAGTAATTTTGTTGGTCTTCAGAGGGAGATTTGAGGGTCCTAGCCCTTTTTTATCTCTTAATTGATGGGGAGGATTTGAACTTTTCAAGGTTCGGGATCAATATGATTTTTAAAAATTTTGATTAAAAGACCGCATTGTAGATATTGTGAATATGTGTGTGTATGTGTGTGTATTTAATGAAAATAATTAAGGTTGTCATATTTTCTTTTAGGAAGAGTCATTGGACCTGGCCATTGGAGTGATTTAGAATTGGTTGGCTGGAAGGAATCTTCGGACTTATAGCAGTGCACTGCAACGTCTTTCCATCTCAGCTTTGACCCTTTAGTAGATCTTACATTACCACTAATGCTGGTATTGTTATAAAATGTCTCTTATTGTGGTACATACATGAATGGAGTGACTTTATTTCAGTTTTGATTGCTACTCGTCAATCAGGAACCCCCAAAAAAGCTAATACTCTTAAATCATGATCTCACCACTGTTATTCAAGTATGACAGAGATACATAAAGCAGGTAAGTCATTAAGCTATTATATCATAATTATTGATTGTTATACTCCATTATTTACTTTCTTTGTTTTCTACAATAGTACAATATCACCAAATATCATCCATTGTCAATGGGTCCTGTCTTGCCATTGAAGACACCAATCGTGTTAATCCAAAGGGTAGCTTTAAGGGTTATGATCCCCGCTGCAAAGAAAGGTGAAGGGGGGCTTTCTCCCAATAAAGTAGATATTTAGATGATTACGTAATATTATGGGGGTAAGGGGGCGGCAATTCTTTCTGACATATATAAACTCCCAACTTCTTCAAATATATTTGTGAAGTTACCTCAAACAAACATCTCAGATCCTTCCAATCTTATCTGGACACCTCATAAACGATTTCTCCTTACTCAGGAGTTTTTGTAACATGACAATGAATCAACCTCAACATTAAGCGCCATTCTTTCAAATCTTCAACAGGCTCATCCTGATGAGTTCCCGAACTGTGTGACCTTAGAAATGCTTCAACTCCAGAAAAGAGCAATTGTTTGATTGTTTTCTAAGCTCATGGATCTTAAGAAATTGCATCCTTCTATGGGTGATCCATTTGATTGTAAAGCGAACCTTAGTGATGATGAATGGCAAGCTCAATTGGACAAACAATGGACTGCAGCTGTGAAGTCTCAGGTTGAACTCAATGAAGGTGAAGAGAGGCAATCACTTAAGTTGCTCTGGGATGCCGAGCAGAAGAATCTCCACTCTCATTTAAAGGATCTTGATGTTTTGAAGTCTGATTTGAGTGAATCCCCTCTCAAACAATCAACGACCACCAAATATATTAGGGAGCCCCAAAATACTTCGAATATAGAAGTGAGAACCCGGTGGACCTCAGAATTACGATTAGTGTTGATACAAGAGCTGGAGGAATTGAAGAAACCAAAATTTGCGAGTTCTCGGGCGATGATGAGAGAATTGCTATCTGTGTTAGAAACCAAATATCCGAATATGGTCCGCGATTCTATCACAATTCGATCATTGGAGGGTCAATGTTATTATTTTGAAAGGGCCTTCAGAGAGCTTGTGGAACTAAAGAGTCAATATCCCCAGAGATTCGACGCTCAGAGATGTCGAATGGAATTCAAATCGATGGAATGGCAGTCACTTCTTAATACGACAACAAGGCCTTCGGACCGGGCAGTAATCAATCTTTTAAAGTCTAGTAGAGCTGATGCCGCTTTGAATTTTCGATATGGTGACCAGTTGAGGGATAATATCGATACAAAGGTGGTGACTGTTAAGCACGAAAAGCCTGTCAGGTTCAAGACACACAGGTCGACTTCGTCTAAAGGAAAAGTTGTAACGCCACATGCAAAATTGTTACTAGAGATCCTGGAACGTCTACAAACTTTAAAACTCTCAAATCAAGATGATGCCCTTCATTTCATAGCTCTCAATTCCAAGAATGAGGATATCGACTATTTGGGGAGAAAGTTATATCTTTATGATTCGAAATTCAAGAAGTTGGTGGAGACAGTTGTCCAGATCAATGAGTAAGATGGTGATTGAATGTGCTTTTTGTTTACCTGCTGTGAGAGTGATATAATTTATATGATTACCCAGTGTAGTGTTATAAATTAGCCAAAATAGGTTCTGTTCAACATTAAAAGGGATAAAAATTAAAGATAAAGATCGAAACTTCCGCCCAAATTCTCCAGATAAGTAGACTAACAATGCCCTACAACTGGAACGGAAAGAAACTCCTGGCTCTTATCAAATAACTAGCACTGGATTTCAACTACAAAACACCCGGTAAAACAGCTGATGGTAAGAATAAAATGCTCGTTTTAAAGAGCTTAAGAAAGTCCATAAAATCATCGAGTCCAAAAGACTAGTCAACTCCTGTCCATGCCCTTGGCGACAAATATTAGAACCGAAAGAAGGCGCCTTTTGAAAGTCTTCAATGCCACTGCAAAGATCGTGTTGCCTCTCTACTCTCATAGGCTTGACCAGAAGAGCTTTACAGTGAATGTAACCTCCAGCCAGTGGAAATCGTTGAAGTCAATGGTAGTGGCATAACTTGAAAAATAAGAGGATTTAAAGAGAAATAATAGTTGTTCTGTGTTGAAGGTGCTCAATGACCATTTTGATGGGTTTCTGGATGGTACTTCTCATAAAGTATTACCGGAAGAACTACATATTGAATAAGAGAGGAATAAGGGTCAGAGGTGGCTTTGTGGAAAATTTATCGGCCGATACCAGTGAGAAGAATGACTTAGAAGATCTACAACCAGAATACCTAGTCAACCTGAAAGGTCTCACTTTGATGTGATATGGCTCCGAATGTTATTTTTAAGATCCTACAAATTGCAATCATTAGAACTTGACCAAGTATGAGATACAATAAGTCTGAAGATTAGTGCTTGAGGGGCTGAGAGCTTTCAAAAAATTGCCTATCCCAATTACATTACTGGAAGCGTGCAAAGTCATTAGATTCAAATTTGGTGAATTAATGTCAAAGATTATGGTTTTACAAAAGAGTCAAGAGCCAAGATGTATATAGTTTTTCTTATGAAGATGGAGCCAAAACCAGTCGATTCAAAATCATAATTTATCGTACTTCCCAGCATCCAACTCTTGAAAAAATTCTTTAATAGAACTAGTCAATCTTTCACCAGCATCCACTAATTGGTCATTAGTATGAGCAGCAGCAGTAGTAATTCTGATGAAATTTGATCTCTTATTGGTAAATTCTAACGATAAATCAGAGGCCATCTTATTACCAAAGATGATAGCGACACCGTTAGTGATGGTCTTGAAACGAAGTTGTAATAGGACTTTTTCCCATGTCTTTGGATCTGGAAAACGAGATTCAATATTGATGTATAAGATCACAAACATCCCTGCATCTGGTTCAATGACGTTGAAATGACCCTTTTTGAATGATTCTGAATTGTATAAGGTTTTCAATAGCAAATCACGACGTCTGGTATAATGTTTAGCTATCTTTTGTGACCATTTGATCCATCCATCAACACCACCCCATTGTTGAATGACATTGTTGAAAACAATTTGGGAGACACCGGATGGAGACCGAGATGAAACTTCTTGATGTTTGAATATGCGGCCTAATAAGTACTTATTAGCCACAATGAAGCCTAATCTTAAACCTGGAGCGAATAACTTGGAGAAAGTCTCTAATCTAATGACACGACCTTTGGTATCAATGGTCAAGTATGATGGTGTAAGGGTCTTTAAGTAGTCATCAACAGCGTAGTCTGCTTTCTCATATGGTGATTCGGTTCCGTATTTTGGAAGGACCAAATAACCATATGGATCATCCTCAACAATGATGAAGTCATGCTTTTCAGCTAACTTTAGGATCTTTTTTCTTGTTTCCAATGATTGGGACAATGCGGTTGGGTTTTGACCTGTTGGAATGGTGTATAGAGCCTTTGGTTTTGGTTTATTCTTGTATTGAGACTTATCCCAATTGGTTAAGAGATCATCTAACCATTCTGGATCAATACCTTGTTCGCCATCTTCTGGTTTGATGTTTAATTTCACAGGAACGACAGTACCGTTGAAACTTCTTGCTGTGTTGTTGAATACTGTAAACGTGAATGCTTCAACTAATACGGTCCCACCGTCTTCAACTAATAAGTCGGATACTTTGTATAATGAATCACCAGAACCATTGGTAGCAATGACATCCCAATCTGGGTAAGCTGGAGTATGAGCCTTTTGAATCAACTCCTTTGCAAAGTTTCTAACTTGCGGGAATCCATTGGTCCAAGAGTATTGGAAACCTTGCGCTATATCGATGCTCTTTTCATCATTGGTATAACGGTAAGTGTGATTGGTATACTCGTCATTCAACTCATGAACAATCTCTTCCGAATTGATATCGATCTTGTTCTTCAATGTGTTTCTCTTCTCATAATCCAGGTGTTGGAAAGGCTCATTGATCAAGTTTAGATGGATGGATTCAACAGGGAAGAAGCCTTCATCCGGGGTACCACCAGCTAAGTTTAATGGGTTCTTATGTTGGACAACGTCGGATGGGACATCAAAGGAGTAAAAGGACTCCGTTTGTCTATCACGTGAGCGCTTGGCGATCAATGGGGCGTACACAGCTTCGTAGTCAATGGTCATTTTATAACTCTTTGCCTTCTGTTCTTCTTATTTCCCTTATTCCTCTTCTGTTTATGTCTCAAGTTTAATACCTGACTTAGCGATTAGTTTCCCTTTTTATACCAAATCCCCAAAGTGCGGCTACTTATCGGTTTTGGGATAAGATTCTTTCAAATCTCCTTAAACTCGATTAGGCCGAATGAAAAATAACCTTAAACGGTATAAAGCAGGGTGTAATTTTTTGAAAAGGAAAAAGACATATTAAGAGCCAATAGGCCAAATAGCCGTTTCAATATTGTCAGAAAGATCCTTGGGCCACAGCTCCTGGCCACAGTTCTCGGTTATATAAATCCACAATTGACGACATTGTGTTTCCATAGTCATCTCGGACCGATAAGGAAACTCTTGGGTTTGATTGAATCAAGAAATGGCTGTATCTTAACTAATTAGAATGCTTATGAGTTACAAATCACCTTCAGCTTGTTGCCTCCAATTAATCTACAACTTGGTCATTCTATCATTCTATATTTATTTCTCTATTTAAGTCTTCCTAACCAATTTACAAATAGAGCTATTTATCAGAAGAAGCACTCTCTTTGCTAACCAAAACGTGGCTCCCAACCTCTTGTAACCAGCTCAACTCCACAACACTAACGTTTCTAGCATAGCCTTTAGTAGTGTACACGTAATCCGTATACATGACCGCATCGGATCTCCGTCCAAAGATCAATGATGAAGGGTGAATAGAGATTAGTTGACCAGTAGTGGTGGTTCTGTATGATCTATCAGGCATCCCAATGGCTGTGTTCGATATGAACCCTGATAGAAATGATTTCAAAACTGCTGAGATGTCCAATGGTGATTTTTGCTCATCATCTTCATCATCTTCTTTTTCTGTTTCGAATAGGTATTTGTCCTTTGTAAGTGAGATCATGTATTGTCTGATTTGGTTCCTGACTCGTAAGACATTCTTGAACCCACGATGTGACACTGCAAGGTCTTTGCACCATTGGACTTTTTCTTCATTATTGTCGAATTGTAAATAGAAGTCCAAAAGTTCTTTCAACATCATCAAATCACCATACTTCGTCCCCAAAACACACAAATTTCTTCTTCGTTCATTAACATCATCACGTTGTTCAGACTGTGGATTTAAGATTAAATTATCAACTGAAAGACAGGAAACAATGTCAATTACTGGATCCAGGCAACCGTTTGTGTGAGCAGTCAATAAAATGGCAGATAGTTGTGGTTCTAGTGGTAATATGGCCATTTTGATCCCCAATTCGGTGATTTTCCCAGAATCATCAAGAGCTTTCAAGTGGTATAATTGGGTCAAGGCAGACACTAATGAGTCCTGTCCAGGGTGTTCTAACCATGACCAGTTCAAGACATCATCAACACCAGCACGTTTTAACATCAAAACTGGCGAGGTCACATTGGATCTAGCAATCTCTGGTTCCGTTTGTGTAGGTAATTTCAAATAATCATCCTCAGTGAACAGTCTAAATGCCTTCCCTTCACGTTCACGACCAGCTCTACCAGCTCTTTGCGTAGCTGACGCCTTGGAGATAGGAGCAGTTAACAATGTTGAAAGACCTAACTGATGTCTCCAAACTTTCACTTTTCTCAACCCAGAATCAATCACGTATCTAACACCAGGCACAGTGACGGAGGTTTCAGCAATGTTAGTAGATAAAATAATTTTCCTTCTTCTGGGCTTTACAGGAAGGAAAACCTTGGCTTGTTCTGATGGTGGTAACGAGGCATATAATGGTAAAGGAACGATCAATGGCGCTTCCCTAGGAAGACTTGGAGCAATCCTTTCTAATAGCTGAACACATTTGTCAATCTCCTCTTGACCTGGTAAAAACACTAGGATATCACCTCCCAATTCACCATTGTTTACTTGAATTATGGCTTTGATGGAGGCATCAACAACGTCATCAACTGCGTTGCCAAGGTATAATCTGTCAACTTTGTACATACGACCTTCGACAAACAAGATATCTGCGTCATTGAAGAACCTGGAGAATTTCTCAGCATCTAGTGTAGCGGACATGATAATCAGTTTTAAATCTTTTCTCTTCTGTAATAGTTCCTTCAAGAACCCCATCAATAGATCAGTCAACACTGTACGTTCATGAGCTTCATCAATGATGATTGTGCTGTATTGTGGTAAGTCACTGGAGACCATCAATTCTCTTAACAACATACCGTCGGTCAAGTATTTCAGTTTGGTATGATGTGTGGATTTGTTATCAAATCTAACAGAATAACCAACTTTATCACCCAAGACAGAACCTGCTTCTTCCGCAACACGTGTAGCCAAGTTGATAGCGGCAACACGACGGGGTTGTGTCACGGCTATGGCCTTGGTATTGTATGGTAATAGGAATTGTGGGATTTGGGTGGACTTACCTGAACCGGTCTCACCAATTAATACCGTCACTCTGTTCTTGGTTAATCTTTTCAACAATTCATCTTTGGATTTATAGACAGGAAGTGTCCTTCTAACTTCTAAAAGTTGCTCAGCTTTGGATCTTAAGAAATCAGGAGTGGTGGAGGCTCTGGTGTCCCTCAGAAGTTCATCTTCATCATCTGAAAAGAACTGAACAGTCTTTGGTTGTGGTTTGGATGCTTTTGGTTTTGACTTCTTGTATGCGTTTGGAGTATGTTTCTTGAACTCGCCAACAGGAGAGGCCTTTGAAACCGGAGGTACTTGTTCTATCTTCAGCGTAGATTCCGGATCTTTTATGCTCACTTTGATGCTGTTTGTCTGTAAATCGTCATTGGTATTCTTCTTCTTTCTTCTTCTCTTCTTCTTTTTTGATTCCGCCTCTTCAATAGTGTTGGTGGTCTCAACTAATGTACTATTGTCTATTGTCTGACCGAGGTCATCCTCATCAAACTTAGTGTGTCCTCGTTTCTGAACACCCATTTCAGTTTCCCAAATAGCTCAAGGCAGCACCTGAACCCTTTATGTCTCTTCACTATTTACATTAACCAAATTTTTTCTTGGAGCTCATCAAAGAATTTTCTACACCAGCCACATTACGTAATACTTCACTAGCCACATATTTACCTATATCAAATTCTGCCATGAGAAATAAAAAATAAAAGAAAAACATTGATTTGACCTGGAATGTAATGATAAGGCTAGTCTTCATCTTTTAAGGCAAAGAAAACAGTCTATCAAGATCAGAAAAAGGGCACAATAGAGTAATGTCCCCTCGCATACGCCCTGCGACGACGCTATGTGTGATTCTAGGTGTCGCATTTGCCTTCCAACTCCTGGCGATTCTGTCGGTCCCTGTCACCAACTCCATATACCTGTCCCATTATCAGGGCTATAAATTCGGCGTTTTTGGTCTATGCTATAACAAAACGTGCTCTAAGATCCGTATTGGATATAGTGCCAACAGTATTGATGATCTGAAGGGCTTTTCACTACCATCTAACGCCCGTCATTCGGTTTCTAAACTGTTGATTGTTCATCCAATTAGTGCTGGTTTCACACTTTTGCTACTGATAGGTTCATTTTTGCTGCATTGGCATGGTCCTTCTTCCTCTCTAAGATTCTTGTTCTTTATGCTATTATGGACTATACCAACATTCTTATTGTCTTTATTATCATTCTTGGTTGACATTCTATTGTTCATCCCACATTTGGCATGGGGTGGTTGGATCATCTTGGCCTCTACAGTGTTGATTGCCATTTCTGGTGTGTTATTCTGTGTCATGAGAAGAACTAAGTCATCTAGAAAGTCTGCAAAGAAGATAGGCAGATCTAACACTTTCAACGACTATCAAATGGCTCCGTTGAGTTATGGGATAGGTACAGTAGATGGTGGATCAGTGTCAAAAGTCACAAGTGAAGACGATGAGGCTAAACCATTTGTTCATGATGGTAATAACACTTTCAACTTTGACAACTCTATACAAAATACTGAGAACGATGACTTGAACAATTTCCCACATACAGAGATCTATAACACCATGAGAAACGAGAATAATAACAGTCAGCAGAGTCGTTATACAGAGGATGTTTTGGCCCCATTACAGAATTCTTATCGTGGTTACTCAGATTATAACACATATGACAACAACATCGACGCATATCGCTCTCCAAAGCTCAATACACCTAATCAATTTATCAACCCTATTCCGCCTTTTGGCAGAGACACCATCCAATCTCCTTCAGCTCCCGAGATTTCGACTCCATTGACATCACATGACCAATCATCTACTCCATATCCTACAAGCATCCCACAAGCTGATCTTGCTGATTTACCTGGACAGAACCAAACAGTGGCACCATACCCAACTTCTGAATTTGCATCATCTTCATCCAACTTATTACCTCCATCATCACCATCAAAACCACTGGGTCCACGCCCTATGCCAAACTCTACGACTGATCTAACGGGACTGGATAACAACGCGCCGTACTCTAGAAGTGCCAACCAGGGTGAAGAGCCTGAATTTGGCTTTGAGACACCAACTAGCATAGACTTCATACCGCCTTTTGTTATCTCTGAGCCTGAAGTTGAGAGAAAACCGACTTACAGAACTGCCATTGAGCAAAAGTTAAACGAACTACAACCAGTACCGATCTCAGATAGTTTTGATTCATTAAACAGTTTGAGCTCAATTGGAAGTGATCAAGCTGTGAAACAACAAAGGCAAATTGGCCCATTGAACGAATCAGATTTTGAGACTTCTTATGAAGATACTACAAACTTGGATACCACAATGGAAGATATCACTAAAGTGGTGTCTGTTGATTCACAAGCTAAACCCACCAGAATGCCTTCCACTGGGTACTTCACTTCAACTTCAGCAACAACAAGCAATGCCGTGCCAATGAATGATGATGATGATGATGACGATGAGCTATACACCGTCTCTGCTACTCGTCAAACAAGCCAAGAACCAGATGAAATTTCATACAATGACATCTACAAACAATCACAACCAGGAGTTGAAGATGATCTATTACCATCAGATGGTAATCTTGCTCCAATTGACGCAACTTCATCTACATACTCATCCAGGATCCCATCCAGAGTCCCATCAGTGGCGGCCACACCTGTTAATGATCAATTTCCTAGAGAAGTTCACCGTCAGGTTGGAACCATTCCTGAAGACTCTGCCATTCACGATAACACACCTTCAGATTATAGTGGACAGGAGTACCCTTTCCCTGATCCAATGGAGAAAAGAACAACACCAGCTCCAAGTTTCTCCAATGAAAGTATACTAAGTTCAACATTCACATCTGTCTCACAGAGAGGTATCAATCCAAAGTACTTAGAGAAACATGACCCAGCGCAATATAATTTATATCTACAAAGACATATACAAAGCCAATTGCAATCAGGTGGTATTAGTGGCGCTCGTGATTCTGCATCCTTAGGTCAAACTACACCATCACCTCAACAACAGAAGGGTTCAAACAAAGTCGATAGACAGAGACCAAGTGCCTCTGATCTATTAATAGCTTCTAACCCAGATTTTGCCATTTCAGCAAAACAGAGAAGGAAAAAATGATGAGTAAATTAACGATTTAACGTTTTTTGGGGAACTTTGTAGTGATTTCTTTCAAACAACAGTCAAACATCGGTTTGAAGGTATTTCAAAACATTTTGTGTCAAAAGTTTGGTTTGAAGCGATGTGCTGGATATACGCGAATTTTTGATTTTTGGAAGCCTTGAGAGCCTAACCAGCACAACAAAAGAAGAAAAAAAGAACTATTTGATTCAAACAAACAGATCTGAAGACAAGTTAACTTCACAGTTGTTACTGTTGTGATGTTGACGGCGCTGTCTCTTAAAGCTAAGATCGGGATCGGACTGCTGGTCTCTTACACTTCATATGCTGCATTTGTGTCGTATCGTGCTAATCTGGAGATCACAAAGAGGTCCAACATTGATAATCTAAGAAGTCAGAGATCCAAACTTCAAGAGACTGTACATGATGATACCCCTGATGATTATATCAAGGATAAGTACTCCAGTTTTACCGTCGCTGGTAGGTTCGAAAATCCCTTTGAAGAGTACAGAATCCAAACTTTGTTCGAGTTCTTCCTTACTAGAATACTGGAGTTATTTGAAGGTGGTAGTCGTGGTGGGTTACCAATATCTAAAGAACAATTAAGAGAATTACTGCCAGTCCACACACCAGACTCAGAGCTGTTACAAGAGAGCTCTTTCAAGCATGCCACGGGGAAGATTCTTGACTCTGCAGTTCCTGGTTTTAAAGACCGTTTGACATTTACTTGGTTAGGTCAAAGTTGTGCATTTGTTCAAATATCAGGTGTCAACCTCCTTACAGACCCATTATTTGCTAACTACTTGGTGAATCCATATTTCGGCCCAAAGAGAATAACACCATCTCCATGCGAACTGAAAGATTTACCTACCCCGGACTATGTCCTTGTGAGTCATAATCATCCTGATCATTTGGATTTGGATACCGTGAACGAATTGAAGAATCAGACAACTTGGATCGTTCCACTGGGGATCCGTAAGCTTTTGGCTAAGAAGGGAGTTTATAACATTATTGAATTGGACTGGTGGGAACGTGTGAGGTTGAACGTCAAAGAAGACCCAAATAACGTGTATGAAGTTGCCTGTACCCCAGCAATGCATTGGTCTGGAAGATCCTTATTTGATTCCAATCGGACCTTGTGGTGTTCATGGGTTGTATTGAAGAACGGTAAACCTGTTTTCTTCCATGCTGGTGACACTGGGTATGTTCATGATTTATTTCAAAAGATCAGCGAAAAATATGGTTCTGGTTGTTTATTAGCTATGCTCCCTTGTGGTCAATACTGCCCACAATGGCATCAAAAGCCACGTCACATTAACCCACAAGAATGCATAAGGATTATGGAAGATATGGGTGTCAGAAAGGTGCTTGGTGTTCATTGGGGTACATTTGTCTTAAGTTCCGAACCATTCCTTGAACCGAAACTACAATTGGAAGCTTTGGCTTCTAAACTTGGGAAAGTTCATGATGTGTTCGCCCCTGCCTTTGGAAAAACCATTGTCATGGATTTGAATGCGGAAGAACAAGCCAATTCTTTGAGCATAAGAGATGGTAAGGCTACTCTTTTGAAGTGATTAGATTTGCAATAGATATCTTTTGTTGTTATTTTTCTTTTGTTTCTGATGCAACCAATAAGATGATACACAGAATGAGATAATCAAGCCAGTGAACACTCCGTGCTCTATCTGGCCTTGTATTCTCTCAAAGAGTCTCGCATCGTGCGCCTGGGACTAAGGTGTATCTACAACAGCGTTTAAAGTGTATACCTTGGAACTGAATTACAAAGCATTAACACTTGACTACATAAACGGACGGTAATGGTACCTTGCTTCAGTATAATAGCACTTTCTGTTGTTCAACAGGTGTTTTGTTAATATCAACTTGGATAAATTCTCTTTTCTTTTGTGATTTTAGAGGTCACTCATTGCTTAAAATGCGGAAGAGGACAAGGTATTGCAGCAAATACTCTTGCGGATAGTAAGTTCTGAATTTGAACTTTCTTGAATACGTAGAAAACCACTATAAGCAATTTTGACATTATGCTTTCTAAAATGGCGCTTGTATGGCTCAAGTGGTGTGAGATCTTGGTTGGCTGTTGTTTAGTATGGAGGATGTGAGAAGCTTAACAATTGTAATAGATCAACTTCGAACTTTAATGGCGATTGCACCAACATCATGTGTCATTTGTAGCGGGAAA
Source organism: Taiozyma dajiaensis (assembly GCA_030579075.1). NCBI lineage: Eukaryota > Fungi > Ascomycota > Saccharomycetes > Phaffomycetales > Wickerhamomycetaceae > Taiozyma > Taiozyma dajiaensis. The sequence continues at coordinate 24,918 of JAKUAB010000022.1, forward strand.
GATGAACCTTCGTAGGAATACCATTCCTCGGTTTCACCTGTTTTTGACTCTCTACCAACTCAAAGAAAACTTCATGTATCTGTTTAACCGTGTCTTTATCCAACTCTGGACCTAACGATTTGATTCTAACAAGGTTGGCCTTTGGTCTAGGGCCCATGGTCTTGATGGGCACTTGACCTGGGTGCTGGAAGCCTGATGTTACTGTTCTTGGGATGGTTTGTACTGGTGTGAGGAAATTCACAAATTTCTTGATCACAAGGTTAAGGGGCGATTTGGACTTTTGCATGGTCTGCTGAGAATTTGACACAGGATTTTGAGCTTGAATTGACATTTTGGTACTCTTTCAGAAATTCTGGACTTATTGTTTGGTTTTGTTTTCTGGGGTACAGGTAAGAGTGTAGTCACGAGTCACGACTCAAAGGGAAAACAATAAAATTTGGGCTATTTTGTGGAATCTCTGGAACCAGACAACGATCTTCTAATTGGAATTAACTGTATGATGTAATATAAGTATATGGAATCACTCTATCCACACTTCTTTCAAATAGTCTTTATTCAAGGTACAAAAGTTTTCTTCAGTTTCTTCAGTTTTTTAATTTTTTTGATTATTTCCACTGATCATGCGGCTTCCTGGGGTAGGAAAAAAAAACTACAGTTGTTGTGCTCAATCTGGAGAGAATTGCCGAAAATATGGAAAAATGTGGAAAAACATGGATAGTCATGGAAAATTGGAGATTCAAGCCCCTGATTTGCAAAAAGCTAAAGTGCGAAGAAGGAGGGGAAGTGGATTTCCCCTTTTGAATCGCTGCCTTTAACTTTAAGTACTTGGAGTGTATATAACGTAATCTTATTCGAGATCTCATGAAACACACAAAACCTATCACAAACCCCTTTTAATCGCAACAAACCAGAGGAGCCAATTTACCAAGCTTTCCAATTCTAATACAGCTTTTTTATTTAAAGACAGCTAATTGAGAATTAGGATATGTCTACTAATTTTCAGTAAAAAAAAATTAAGCGCTGAAGGGCCGCTTATAAGTACTAGCTGTCTATATATGGTTGTTAAAGGTCTGATCTAAAAAAATATTGCTGAATTAAAACAGAAATGAGCAACATCTCTTGATTGTGTTTGAAATGCTTCCAAAGCGAATCAGGATTATGATCATTGAGGTTTGCATATCTTCATTTTTTTCCATTCTAAGTCTTGAAAATCCATTGACCTCACCTTGAAGAAAGAAATTATTCCTGGTTCCCTCTTAGATCAACTGCTTACGTAATTCTATTAAAAAAAAACAATCAGCAGCCTCCACACACAATCAAACGATGACACACCGAATCATGTCCCAATTCTACCCCGTAATACTCCAAATTGGATCACAGAACATCACTGTAGGGTTTGCGGGAGATTCAATACCCACTGTTTGCAAAAGAACTTCAGAATACCCCCAACTTCGATGGAGTTATGATGTTCTCAACACTGACATGCAAGAACTGGAGATGAGCTTAGAGCGCGTCATTCATGATCTCTACACCAACTATCTTCTCACAGACGCCAAAAGATGCAAAGTCCTGGTCCTTGAGAAAGTTCTCCTTCCAAAACCTATCAAGGAAGTCTTAACTAAGGTGTTGTTGTTCCACCTACATGCTCAGTCGGTGATGTTCTACCCTGAACCTGTGATGACCTGTGTTGGTGCAGGTTCGCATTGTGGCGTTGTCATTGATCTTGGATGGTATGAGACTACTATTACCCCTGTATTTGATCTGCGAGTGCTTTACAACTATGCGAAGACTACAAAAAGGGCTGGGAAGTCTCTCCATGATGCTGTTAAGAAAGAAACTGGGCTTACTACCAAGTTGGTTGATAAGTTCATTACAGAAGTTTCATTTTGCCAAGTAATCCCACAAGATACTGATGATGATGGTGATGAAATTTTCACCTTTTACGACCATGAACTAAAGAATTACCAACGGTGTTACCCTTTTGAAGAATTGTTCAAACCTTCGGACACTGAAGACGATGATGATCACAATATTCCAAGACTCATCCAGAAAATTTTTAAGCAGCTGAATATAGACCTACGAGGTTCCCTGTCGGACAAAGTTATCATCACTGGTGGTATGAGTCATGTTCCTGGTGTGAAGTCTCGAATCATGAAAGAATTACAAGACGTCAAACTCAGTGCCATTGAGAGTCTAGGTGCTTGGGAAGGTGCTAGTTTATACTGTTCTACTGCTTTAATGTCCCCCTCAATTACACAGGGGAAGTTGAATGAATTGAGCAGAGATAAGTATTTGACTGGTGATGCTGGTCTAATGGACTGGGTTGACCAGGTTTATCAAAAATGAATAGAAAGGCATTAAAGGCACCACTGGATTATCAGAGTTCATTATTTCGACATTTTCATTTCTTAATCTCTCAACGCAACAAGATGTAAGCGAAATATTAACGCGGTCCCCACACTGCAGATTACGGATCACTTTATAGAGCTTTGAGAAAATGAATGGAGGAAATGCGAGTAGCTTAGCAAAGTGGCCAGCCATATAACGTTTAACTATAATGGCTCGATTAGAACACACCAGCAATCTGAACTTGGCTTTCAGGTGCTCAATATACCACTGTCTGAGTATGGGGAGGTTTTTATTCAAACAAAAATGTAAAATATACATAAAGTCATTAAACTAAATACCAAGTTTCATATACCATTGGCTCTCCAACCAATACCCTTCAAACTCACCAACTCTAATGACCTCAGAATCTTGCAGCCATTTCAAGACTAATGATAAGTCCTCCTTTGACAATAACGGTTTAGTGATGGTCCCAATACTTGTCTCAGTAATGCCTGGCTGAGATAGCAAGATGGTTACGATAACACGCAAAACTCTTTGCCACATTGATTTGTTGATTTCACCTTTGATATCAATCCATAAATGTGAGCAAGGCTTACCCTGTGGAACCTTCACTTGTTTCTCTGACTTCCCATGTATCAGGTCTCTGTTACCAGCTGTCAATATAATATCACTATCCAATTTTTCTCTTTCTAAGGTCCTTGCTTCATAACCAGTCAGTACTTCCTTTCTATAATGGTCAACACGGGTCAAGTTCAAAGCCTGGTCTTTCAGCAGCTCCAATATCGGCACCATGATGGAATTGTCAAACACTTGGTCTAGGATGATAGCTTTATTAGATGTCACCAGCTCTTTTAGCATGCTTTGGAACCTTGATGTCTTGTAAAGCTGGAAGTCAAAAGTATGATCATCTAATAAGGTGTTGATCTTATCACCTAGGTAAATCTTATTGTCAAGACCTGAAATTACGATATCACGGTCTTTTGTCATCTGAAGGAACACGTTATTGATATCTTCTTCTGTGAATTGATCTAATACTGTCAATTTTTTAATGTCTAAGTTGTTTCCACTAGCAACAATCGCAATGATAATGTTCTTGATGATTTTTTCTTTACTCAATTCCTCTTCCCCCTTCACCACTGGAATTTCATCATATGTGAACACCTTGTTGACCAAGTACTGTTCCCTTTGAACCATCGAGTTATTATCATATTGATTCATACCTTGAGTTTCACCAATTTTAACAAAATTGTACTGCTTAAAATTCTCCTCGATGGTAGCAAACAACTTCTCGCCTGCCTCTTCGACACCAGTCAAGCTCTCTGAATCAGACCAGATCTTTACCAGCTCTTTCAAGTTCAGGTTTTCAACATCTTCCATGCTGACTTTTCCCTCTTTAACAGCGACCAATAGTATTCTTTTCCAATTTCTTCTTGCAAGTTTTAAGCCTGTTTGACCCATCATCATTCTAACTCTTGGCCATTTCATTCTCAAGACATCAATGTCGATATTCAACAATTCAGCGATCTTCTCCCAATGGATTTGATTCTCATTAATGGTTTTGCAAATAACAACAGATTTAAATAACAAGATGGTCTCTTCACTGTTTAATTGTGAAATATTTCTTTTCTTTCTTGCACTGTATGATTTTCTGGTCTTGATGGCATTGTTGTTCAACAGATCGTCTTGGGGGGTCTTAACTGGCTTCTTCGACTTTCTAGATGTCCTCAACTTAGATTTGAAATTGGCAAAAATGTCATCAGTGGTGGCATTCTCATCCAACTTTTCCTTGGCTTCAATTCTAGCGGTATATTGCTTTTTGTTCTTTGGTTCTTGGATTCTTGGCTCTTTGGGCTTTTTCACGCGTTCTTTCTTGACTTTTGGAATTGGTGGAGGAGATACAAGTGGTGGTGGGGGCGCAGCATGGAAGCTCTCACGTAGTTCAGTATCAAAGAAATCAATATCAAGGCTGACCTCATCAACTTTTTTCAGTGCACCTCTCTCGATCTTCTTTTGATTTAGTGATCTTTCAAGCTGTAAGACAGCTTCAACATCGACATCTTTCGTTGCTAACAGTTCGTACTTCAGATTTCCCTCAACGTCCACGGTATAATTTTGTCTAGTAATTTTATCTTGAGCTATCAACCCTTCTAAATCATTTGTGAACGTTTTTTTATCAATATTATATCCCAATTCATTTCTAAGATCATTCTTAAACTCATGATCATTGACTCTGATACCATCACTCTCGTTCAAGATTCTCAATATTGCAGCTCGACGTTCTATGGCTTTAAAAGAGAGACCTCGAATTCCATCAATCTCTAAGATCTTTAAGTTGGCTTTATCATCTTTGGCGTTCTCTTCCTCCGTCTTCGTAGGTCTATCTGCATTCTTTTGTTTCATCTTTTGACCTTCATGTTGTACATCAGTCATCACAACATCTTCAGAATCTTTATCAACCTTTTGTTTCTTTATTTCTTTCTTTTCTCTTGCTTCACCTTTCTTAGGCCTACCCCTCTTAGATGGATTCTTCAAACCAGCAGCCTTTACAGAAGCGCTTTGTTGTTCTCTGAGTATCTGTTTGATCTCGGGTGTCAATTTGGAACCAGAACCATACCAAACTATCTTCTTTGCTCCACGGTCAACATAAAGATCAACCCTTGAGTTCAAGGCACTGTAATGGGTTTTCTCAAGTAATTTAGTGGTCACCAATTTCTTGGTCTTGTAAGGTGGTAAAATAGCACCATTTGGGTTCGCTGGCTCACCAGATAACTTTACCCAATTTGGCTTTGTAATGTAACGATAGAACTTGACACGACCTTGGAAGTCATAATGCCTAATCAAACCGTAGTTTTCAATGAACTTATGGTTGGGTTTTTTTGGATCACTGATGTAACTTTCTGTCAATTTGGAAAACAATTTAACGTATTCAAATCCAAACACTTCCTCAAGAAGGTAATTGGAGGAACAGCCGGCGATCCCGTGTTTCTCAACAACCTGATAAATTTGATTCTGATAGGGGAAAAACCGGTTGAATGAGGGAATGTGTAAGTTTGATTCTGATGCCTCAAGAACTTGTAAGTTGACAACACTCTTCAATGAAGTAGAAGGTTCTTCATCTTCCAATTCTTTCAACTCATCATCGATAAGCTCATCATTGAATTCAATGTCATCTTCTGGTTCTTCAACTTCATCAACATCCTGGACAAAGTCTTTCAAATACTTCACTGATCTGAATTTTTTCGTTGGTGAAACAGGAGAGACAACAAGAACTTTGGAGATATATCCCCTGGTATATAGATAGTTGATACATGACTTGAAGACTCCCTTGTGATTGATGGTCTTGTCTAACTCTAGTTCTCTTCTCAAATCATTCAATTGTCTGATACCAGATCTAGCAGCTTTCAAAGTGTTTACTATCTTTTCTTTAAGGTCTTTTAAATTGATGGTGATATCTTCTTCCTTGCTATTAATGGTTATGTCTTGCAACCTGGCTGGGTCAAAGGACTTCAACAGAATAAACAACGACAAAGTTCTACCACCTTTCAATATCTGGATTTTCTTAATGAGATGGCTAATGACTTTGATTCTGGATGTCAAGCTTCTAGCGTCTTGACCCGTGGCTCTCACCAATTGGAAAGAGTCAATACCGTCTTCTCTATTCTTAGCAATCTCCACTAATAACTGGAACGCACATTCACCAATAGGGTTATTCTGTTTAGGAGCACCAGTCAATATGATCCATTGGTAGCCCTCGTTGACCCTAATACCAAAGTCCTCTTGATTTGGATATATATCTGGCCATTCTTGTACAGTGAACTCGTCCTTGTTGATATCATACGTCTTACCATTCTTCTCACGAAGCGTTTCAGTTTTTTCATTGATGGTACCACACTCCAGGTTCTCGTTGGTTTTCAACCACGAGTAAACGATTTGTTGATATAACTCATCAATATCATTGTCAAGCTTGACGCGTAACAATTGCCACAATTTAACGAATTTCATCCCAGAAAACCCCTGGTATGTGACTTCCTCCAACACAGAGTCTACTACTTTGTCTGGATATAGTAGTGTCATTGTTATTTGTAAGTAGATGACCTTTATTCCTCTTCAATTAAGAAACTGGTTAATTCTTTGCTCCCTATAGGATTCGAACCAACCAGAAAGAACAACAAAGAATTTCGCGAATCCGTTTGATATATATATTATGTAAAACGAGTTCGTTATTTTTTTTTTAATGTTGAACAACCAACCATCAAATTAACTGACACGAAACAAAGAGAAGTAAAGAAAAGAGCCTCATTGATTTCGCCACAATTTATATAGAATCATAGCAAAATGAGTCAAAGACAAATCGATCCAGTGGCTGTTAATGTTGCAAACTTTCTAAAGGACCACAAACAGCTTAAACAGCGTCAGGGTTCACTTCAGGGCAACTCTGTGGACTTCTTCAGATTCAAGAGAGCTCACCGTTTGCTTCTAAGTGAAGAATACAAGAAAAAGTCTGAGAACCCAAAAAACCAGCTCCCTCCTATTACCAACGATGATCAAGCCAAAGGTCTATTTGCACATTTGATTAAGAACCAATTGTTACTTCCAGGTCAAAAATTACATACACATGAAGCCAGAGAGAAGAACTTAAATCCAAAGAAAGGTACTCCAGTCTTTCAATTGAAACAAAATGCTGAGCTACAACCAGATGAGTACTATATCTGGTTCTATAAGAAGACGAATCCATGGGACTTGGTGAAAGGTTTCGGTATCGTTGCTGCAATCTTCACATTGATTCTATTTCCATTATGGCCATTCTTCATGAGGAAAGGTGTCTGGTATTTATCCATGGGTTGTCTGTTTTTGATCGCTTTGTTCTTTGTCATTGCCATTATCAGGTTGATCGTATTCTCAATTACTTACGTTGTCTTGAAACCTGGTTTATGGATCTTCCCTAATTTGTTTGAAGATTGTGGGTTCTTCGAAAGTTTTGTTCCATTATATGGGTGGCATGAAAGTGAATCAGAGAAGAAGGCCAAGAAAAAGGCTGCTAAGGCTGCTAAGAAAGCTTCCCCTGCTTCCTCTGCTTCCGCTTCCTCTTCTAAGATTGAAAATATCCACACTACTACCACTTCATCATCCAAAGCTAATGAATCAACCACTACTAAACGTAAAGTCATACTAGAAGAAGTTGATGAATGATCTTACTTAGAACGATAGGAAAACATATGCTCAGAATAGCTACATTCCCAATTACCTAATACTTCGTAGTCTTTCAGTGAATGATTATATACAAGAAACACGCAGCCCAATCACTTCAAACAAGCTGAGCGACGTAATATTTCCCCTTGCCAACTCTTAATAGTAACACCTCATTATCGATCAATTGCTCAGGGCTCAACAGTAGGGAGTCTGTTTCTTCAACTCTTGTTCTTTCAAAACCTTCATAGACAGCACCATTAGCCACTAATTTACGAGCCTCGGATCTAGAAACCCCATGTAAATGAGCAACAACAACACTGTAAGGCTTACCAACGAACTCTTCCTTGGAGATTTTCTTTAAAATGTCAGCATTGTTGAAGGCTTTAAGTAGAGCGGCAGTGGAGATGTCAGGGTATGCTTGATCTGGGGGTGGGTACAAGATCGAAGTAACCACTTCAGCATCACGACTTGTGCCGACACCATGGATCAAGTCGGTGACTTCGGCAGCAAGAATACGTTGAGCAGTTCTCAACGTTGGATCCTTGGCGTGTTCCTCTAAGATAGACTGAATTTGAGATAGTGGTAAGATGGTGAAGATCTTTAACAGTTTTTCAACTTCTGAATCTGGGGTCTTGATGAAGTGTTGGTACAGTTCGAAAGATGGTGTCAGTTCAGAATCAATGAAAACAGCATTACCTGCGCTCTTACCGAATTTTTCACCAGATGCAGTGGTCAATAATGGCACCGTCAGACCAAATGACGATTTGTTAGCCAGTCTTTGGATCACTTTGTCCTTCTTATTGTGTGCCTTTAATGAAGACTTCAATCGAGTAATTAAATCAATCCCAGCGGTGATGTTCCCCCATTGATCGTTCCCGCCCACCTGAACACTAACGTTCTCATTTTTGAACAACCACCAGAAATCATAAGCTTGTAGTACCTGATATGCAAATTCGTTGAACCCAATACCATTCTCAGACTCCAATCTCCCCTTGACACTGTCCCTAGCCAACATCTGTCCGACTCTGATATGACGACCGTAATGGGCCAGGAATTCCAAGAAACTGACGTCTTTCCACCATTCATAGTTGTTTCTTGATTGGATTTGACCTTCTTCGATAATCTTTTGTATACTTCGAGACTTGACATATCTGATACCTTGGGTGAAGAAGATCTCCAATTGGGTTTGGATCCTAGCAACATTATCAAGTCTAGTCTCATCAGCTAGGGCGTCACGCTCAGTGGTTCTCCCACTTGGATCACCCACTGCACCAGTCGCACCACCAACCAAACCGACAATGTTATGCCCTCTGATATTAAAATGGAGCAAGATCAACAATGGCAATAGGTTACCCAAGTGCAGCGATCCGGCAGTAGGATCAGCACCACAGTATAGACCGACTTTGGTCTTTGCTATCAGTTCTTCCAGTTCGTCACTAGTGGAATTTGATATTAGACCACGCTTCTGGAGGTGTTGGATTAATGGTTCTTCCAGCTCTTCTTTTAGAGCCCTTTGATCTGGTTTGAAGTTATCAATGTACGTGGAGATGCCACGTTTCGTTAGAAATGTTCTTCTGAGAAGCTGTGAAGATACTCTGAGCATTGTTTGACGGTGATTGATGGAAGCTTTCATTCCGTTCAAGGTTTTCCTTGAATTGGATTGATTTTTTTCTAGAGTTTGGGGAATCAAACAAAAAGGAAGATGCTTCACACAAAGACTGTTGAAAACCCACACACAACACATAAATGATGGACACCAAGAAGATTTCTAATGACCTTATAGAAGCCTACAGGGCACAAATTTATGCAAATCACCATGAAACACTGCGAAACGCCTCTAGAACGCTGCAATTGCTTGTTAATAAATCGAACATGGCCAAACAGATCACATCACTACAACAATCGGTGCTGAAGTACGAGGACCCATTGGCACAAGAGGCTGCTCTGTCCGCAATAGACCTTGAGAGTATATATTCTGGTGTTGATGCTCGTGAGAAGGAGCCTAATCAAAAGGGGCTCGGTTACAACGACTTCATTGTACTAGAACTGTTGAAATGGTTCAAAAATGACTTCTTCAAATGGACGAATGAACCGGAAGCTACAGCTGTCCAAGGGAAAGCAAGACTTATTGGTCATGAGAGACCAAATCCTGACGAGCTTAAATATCAGGCAAATGTCACTGAGATATTCCAATGCGACGACGGTTCTACAATCAGATTCCCTCGTTATAATGACCCTGTGAAGTTGCTAGAGACAAGAAATGGCCGTTGCGGTGAATGGAACAATTGCTTCTGTTTGTGCTTGAGAGCATTGGGGATCAGATTTAGAACTGTCTGGAACAAAGAAGACCATGTTTGGGCAGAGTATTACTCAGAAGCACTGAAGCGTTGGATCCATTTGGATTCTTGTGAAGAGGCCTTTGATAATCCAACATTGTATAACAGAGGTTGGGGCAAGAAAATGAGTTATGCTCTTTCTTTTGGGATCGATGGCTGTGCTGACGTGACTAAGAGATATGTGGTTGAAAAAGATAAGGCATTGGTCAGGGATCAAATCGATGAAAATGACCTGAATAGCATATTGAAGGTTCTAACTGCTCTACAACGTCGTTCCAAGTCCAAAGAAGAGTTATTCAAGCTGGCTATTGAAGACAATAACGAACAGATGCAACTTAGAGGTCAGAAGCCTACTTATACAGAGGCATTGGAATTACCTAGACAGAGTGGATCTATTGAGTGGACCACAGCTAGAGGCGAGGCTGGAAAGTGACAAGTAAGTTAAAAAATTATACGTCTGATGATGTAGCAAATCGTGTTGTTATTAATCTATGTATATGTTTATCTAAAAAGGTCAGAGAATGTAAAGAGTAAATGCCCTAGAAACACAATTTGGCATCATAGACAGATTTGCTAAATTCATAATCGGAAACAGGTCTCTTTGTGGTATCCACAGTTTCATTGAAAGCTTTGAAGTAGTCAGTGATCTTATTAGCGGCCCAGGATTCGCCATCCCATTGGATATAAGCTAAATGACCACCCAAATCAGTTTTCAACATAACAACATATGGGTTGGCTTCAGCTTCATAGGTAGGAATTGAATGGACACCAACAACAGGATCATCAAATGACGAAATGGCTAACAATGGAGTCTTAACACGCAAAAGTCTGTTGACTGATGACACGGCTCTATAATATTGAAATGGCGTTTGGAAACCGTAGAACTTGGAAGTGAATGCTGCATCGAATTCCACAGTGGAATTGTATTTGGCATTAATCATCTCTTCAGTGACCAGTGGATGTTGTAGCAGCATCTTTCTGTTGGATCTAACTAGAGTGGTTAGAGTTGAAGTGATTGGTTTCAAAAAGATCAGTTTGGACCAGAAACGAGTTGATATATGGATGGCACTGTCAACAAAGTCCCATGGATTGGATAACACAGCAGCAGCAGTATATTCTGACTTGTCACCTTCTTCACCCAAATAGTTTGTCAAAATGGTAGAACCAAAAGATAGACCAACACCGAAGAAAGGTCTGTTTGGGTATAGCTTTCTCAACACTTTCAAGAAGTTACGCAAATCATCTGTAGCCAGACCATTGAAAAGTTCTGGAGTAGAGATCTTGGATCTACCACAACCTCTGGCATGTAACACCACAACATCGAAGCCCTGGGAATATTGCTTACCAGCAATGGCTTTGGTGATTGGTTCATGAGAACCACCACCTAACCCGTGGGATATGATCAGTATTGGCTTGGTGTCATCTGAACCCTGTTGTTCCAGTTCTTCTGGTGACAGAAATCTAGTACGTGGGTGTAGTCTTGGCCAGCCCTCAGGGTGGTGGTCAGGGACTTTAGCCTTGAACTCTTCCTCGGAAGCTGGAGGTGGAAGAACAAAGTCTGCAGATAGAGTAGCACCATCTTCCAAAGTTATAATTCTTCTCCCGTAATAAACCTGGTACTTTCTGGAGCAGTCCGTGAAGTACAAGGCCAGTGTTTGAATGTCACCGGACCAATAAGCTGGGTGTAGATGAAACTTGGTCTTATCTTTCAAACCAACAGAGTTGACTAGTTCGTTGAATGGAATCACAGCTGTACCATCTTGACCGTTCTTTAGTGGCAGTTTGACTGTTTCAGCATGGTGGTGCGACTCAACAGTACCTCTGAACCCAACCATTTTGTGTTGACTGATTTAAGGGCCTGTTGGAAGATGAAAAGGTGACCAGTTTGAATATTTTCGGGCCTTCATCCCAAGAAAGCTTATACGACTGTAGGATCATCACGAATTAACCGAGGAAGTCAATAAAGCTGTATCAAGCGTTTTCGCGGGCGGTGTTTGAACCTTTTCCAATGGGCGATGAGGTAATAGAACAATAGCCTTTTTCGTTACCGCTGAACCAGCTCCAGATTTACAGACAATGAGTATATTTCGAGGATACACTCGCCTTGGACGGAAAATTCCTCTTGCGAGGCTCTTTCATTCATCTTCAACTGCATTTTCTGCTCACAATTTAGCTTTGAAACGCACAACTATCAACGATCTATACGATAAATACGATTCAAATGACAAGATCACGATGATTACTGCTCACGACTTCATCAGTGGAAAGTTAGCTAACAATGCTGGTGCTGATGTGGTCCTTGTAGGTGACTCACTGGCAATGGTTGCCTTGGGGTACGAAGATACAAACGAGATGCCGTTTGATGAGTTTTTATATCATTGTAAAGCAGTCAGACGAGGCGTTGACAGATCTTTCATCATCGCCGATTTGCCATTTGGTTCTTTTGAGAGCTCTACACAGAAAGCTATTGATAGTTCAATTGCTCTGATATCCAAGGGTAGAGCTAACGCCGTGAAGATCGAAGGAGGTGAAGAAATCGCTGATACAGTGAGGGCCATCACTAATGTGGGGATCCCAGTGATGGCACATGTTGGCTTAACTCCACAACGTGCTAACGCATTGGGAGGCTTCAAAGTCCAAGGTAGATCTTCTGCTAATGCCCTGCAGATCTTGGAAGACGCTATTGCCCTGCAAAAGGCGGGCGCATTTGCTATTCTCATTGAAGCGGTTCCATCAAAGTTGGCCTCCTTCATTACACAGAAATTGAAGATCCCAACTATCGGTATTGGTGCTGGTAGTTCCACTAGTGGGCAGGTTCTAGTACAAGCCGATGCTTTAGGGTTATTAGAAGGTGATGTTGCAAAATTCGTGAAGAAGTATGCTAATGGTTACGAAGTAGGTAAAGAGGCCCTTGAAAGGTTTTGCGCCGAAGTCAAAGAGTCAAAGTTCCCAGAGGAAGGTATTCACACTTATAAGATCAAGAGTGATGTACTAAAAGACTTTACTAAAGAAGCTGAGAAGTTATGTTATGATGTGTAAGTATTGTTTGTTTAATATGGTATAACTACATAATGGGCTCAATACTCAGCGCTACTTTTAACTGACAATATATATGTTTTTGCAGAGATTATTAATAACCAAACCTTTCTGGCATAAGAACCGGAGCGATTAAACTCCAACCATAAATCAGATAACAAATCCAAGCACTAACAATCTTGACCCATGAGTAGAAATAAGTTCTACCCACAGGCACAAAATCACCAAAGTCGTCCTGTTGAACATTCATAGTCAAGAGTACAGCGATCCATTGTGAGGCAAGGAAAAAAATAAAGTGAAACAAAGCATAATTGTACTTTGTGGCGACCCGTTCTTCGTCTTCGTCGTCTTCATTGTATAACCAGCTTTGATCATATAGGGCAGATTCGGGCAAAGTACCGACAGCGACAGCTTCTCTGATTGCTTGCATTCTCATTTCATTTCTCGCAGAAGGCTCAGAAGTGATCACATCCGAGGTAGGAATTGGTTCATCATAATTGATAGCAATGGAACCACCACCTTTGGAGCCGTTAAAGGCAGAATTGGCAGCAGCTCTAGTGGTGGTATAAGCAATAGCAACAAAAGTAATGATAGCACCGAGCACAACAGAAGCTGTTCTAGCACCATTAGATCTTACTAATGGGTTACACTGTTTGTCATCTGGTTCTGAAGCAACTGCTGATAAGGTCAAATAGGTACAATAAGCGGTGACAATGGCACTTTGAGCCAATCCACAATTCGGATTGTATTCTTGAACGGTTGGGTTCAAGCTCACCACAGTAACAATCACAGCAAATATGACATTGACAGTGGCTGCAGCTTGATTCATAGAACATCCACTATGACAGAAAAAAATAAAAGTCAAAACTGACATAATAATTGATCCAACATACAAAGCACCAGTACCACCAATCAATAAAGTTTTCCAGACATTTGAGTACTCGTCATCGTTTTCGACGTGCTCGATACAAGTTTCAGCCCATTCATGAGCAAAATCGACTAATAAGATCAACCCGACTAACAAGAACAAAGCACCGGCAATGACAGAGATGTAAGTAGACCAGCCAATGAAAAACTTATCAGGTATGAAAAAAGATACCACGGTTAACAAAGCCCAGAGTAACAATTTTGGAGCCCAGAACCCATTTTGGATCTTTGATCTTGGATTGGTTGTGGAGTGGACACCCACAAGCAATGAGGCCAGTATCAGGTGTAAGATCCCTAGTGAAAAATTCAAACGATGAACAGCAAAGAACCCACATTCAACCCCCTCACACCCAAATCGCGCTATCTTTTGTAATTGCCGTATCGCCACATCCGTCAACATGATCCATGACACTATGGCATTCAATAAAAATAGGAAGGCGTAGCTTAATCTAGTGGAGAAGGAGGAGCCTATACTCTGGCAAGACTTGGAACAAAGAGAAAAACATAGTGAGCCACAGCACGATGCTGCCCAGGTACCAGTCATTTGCAATGGTAGTGAAACAATGGCACCCATATTTGATTTAATTGTTACTTGGATTCTCTTATGTTTAGGTAAGGAGTTGAATTTTGTCTTGTTTTTTATTTCTCAACTGACACAAAAATTGTTCATGAAATGGACAAAAACAAGAAAATTAGATAGGTCATCGAAATTTTGGTGAGTTCCACCTACCCCAGGACTTCACTACTTGTGATTCTGTATTCACAATCAAGTATGTCAAAGTTTGAAATCTTTTATATTTACTCCAAAGTGACAACTAATTACGCTGGGACCATGTTGGTTGGTCTGCGAATTTGAGTTCCTATTAACTCTGAGTATGCCTGCAATGGGGAGAAGCTTTGAGTATTTTTTGATATATATTTACTTTAAATAGCTGAGAATGGAGTCGAATTAAGCAAAATAGAACTAGAATATCAGGTTGGGCCCTGACAGAGGTCTAGCCCTCTGAGTCTGTGATACCACCAACGCCAATCAAATAAATACACTCTTTTTCAGGCATATCTGGAGAATCCATCAACTTTGCAACTCTTTCTTCACCACGGCCTTTTCTATTGAGGTGAGTTAGTAAATGAAACCCCTTGCTTAATGAATCACAGGTAGAAAGCATACCTTAGTAAGATTCTAGTAGCACTGGCATGGGCCAAGACGTGGCCACCAACACTATTGTTCATTGTGAGTATGGGGTTTTCCTTTTGGTGTTCAGTATCTCCAAACAACTAAGATGACAACCGCTCAGAGAGACCTTTAGCAAATTTTCATATCTGTACTCACGGTTTTCTACCATCTGATGCTGCAAACAATGCAGAAGCACCAGGATCAGACTGGACTTGGTTAGTCATGAAAACAGCAATGTTAAAATCTTCTGCAATTCTGTTCAATCTTGCTAAATGTTGGTTCAACCTGCATTCTTTATTAGCTGTTTGCTTTGTAACATCCCAATGTCAGAAATAGAATACTCACTTCTGTTGACGTTCGTTCAATTCACCCCTGCCCGAATACTGCGATTAAGTTAGTACTTCTATTCATTAATTGAAGAAGAAAGATCTTATAGAAGTCTTTTATAGACTGCTATGGATATTATATCTTACATCAACTCTAAAGTTAGCCATGATTGAATCGATGATCTAAACCATTGTTAATAACTGTTTCCAAATATTTAAGCCGATTCACGACTCACCAATAGTCTATAATGACCTGATGATAGCACATTGCTCAAATCTTCCAATAACTCCATTTGGTGTTCACTGTTCAAAGCTCTTGCATAAGTAATGTTTTCAAGGCATGTCTCTGGGTCAACGCCAAATCTTTCAGCGATGGATTTGATTCTGCCAATTTGTTAGTTCATGCTGCAGCATAAGTTGACATTATCCAGTGTTAGAGAGGCCGCTCTAGGCTTTCTGGGATGCGATATACTCACCTGTCTGGGCGGAAAGTCCCTTCGGTGTCAATATAAGCAGCTTTACCTTCTCCCCCACCAAGTGACTATGCGAGCATTAGTACTATTCTAGGGCCGCTCAAGATGCTATTTGCAAGAGCTTACTTTCGGCAACTGGGCTGTGACGCACAACGTATGGGCCATTTGAGTCTTACCACATCTGAATTCACCGTAGACCTCAGTGATACTCATGGACATTATCCCACCGCCGAGGGCACTGTCAAGACTCTTGGACCCAGTTGATAGACCCACCACACGAGATCTAATATCCGCTTGAACAATCCCTGAGACGAACCCAACGGACTGTGTTTCGACGTTAATATGTTGGAAGATCCTTGTTTATCAGACAATCCACTCTCACTTACCATCAATTTACCTGCAGCCTCCTTGATCTTTTCGACTTTGATCTCTGAAAGGCCTCTGATTTTGCATAGGTTTCTCTTTGTTGTAGACAGTACAGTCTTTGTTGTGTTAGCGCCAAGGGTCCCTCTCAATGTTTTAGAAGAAGCAGGTAATGGGTGCATACTTGAATAGTGCAAATACCAGCGATTTTTAACTTCTGGATGTCACTGGCATTGACACCTTGAGCCTGTAACTCGTCAATGGTCATAATGAGCCCTGTTTCTTGCTCTGCGGTCATATCCGGTATGATTTTCCTGAATGATGGCGACGTAATGGTGTGACATTAATGATAAAGGAAGAAAACAGGCTGGATTTTTGGCTGTATCTATACCCTGAGTAGCCGCCGTATGAAAAATTTGGAAACAAGTCAGTTTTACAACAAGATATAGGGGGGG